>JAJJMB010003724.1:1150403-1178264 GCA_023531105.1 Papaver atlanticum | reverse complement strand
AAAAATAAGAGTCACTTTATTTTATATTTTTATTGAGCTATAATTGTTAAAAGAATTATTATTTGAACCTTAAGAAATGAATTTGGTGGAATCCTAAGCCCTAGTACCTCTCGCCCACTTTGTTAATATTTTTGTATATAATTTTTATTAAATTTAAAAACTCGAATCTTCACAAGTCTCAACGAACCTTTTACTACAACAAAGTTGAAATCACATCAGTAATTGTGCCTAAACGTGTACACTAGGTTGGCTCAACAATAGTTAACCAAAGTTAGCTATATGAATACTTTCATATCAACCTTATTCATCTTAACCACAACTAGTTCAAATGACTCAAATGAAACTAGTTATAGTTGTTCAATTGCTATATTCTCATAGAAGTATACAAGAACACAATTGAAGCAAAATCGGTTTGATTCACTCGAATCAATTCATGAACATTATAGCCACAGTTTGCATAAGATTGCATTCCTTATTATATATAAATGTATTAGTTCATGTCACAACCGATTCTAGAACTTTAACCACTCAAGTATGCAAACGGGTACGCATACTTAAGTAGCCGGACCAAGTTTGAGTTCGCCAGTATGCGAACGGGTACGCATACCTCCAAACTCAACATAAATTCCCGGACCCAAACCTTACGCCAGTACGCGTACCGGTATGTGTACTTAGGTACCCTGACTTTCACAAACCAACGGGTACGCATACGGGTATGCATACTATGGTTCCCGAACATGGATTACATATATGCAAGAACACATTCATAATCCAATAATGGTTAAGTATTCTAAACTCTATTTCAATCATTGAAACATTCTTAGAGGATGACAATAGCTGTTTTCACGAAGTATTAGCATCAAAGCAATTTTCAAGTTATTGAAATAATCATTACGAAACATTCCAAGTCTACACCAAATGATTGTATCACACAAATCATGTAAGATGTTACTCGGCGATTTTCACATGATCATCTTTTGACTTTTGTCAAGAATATAAGATGAACTTGGTCAGAGCGAAAGCTTACCTAAGCGAGTTAAACTCAGCTCGAAATCTCAAATGTGCATAATCGAATACTATATAGCAATACGACTTTTGTCTCAATATAGGAGATAGAGTAGAAATAGACTTTCCAAGTGATAGATGAGTTTCAGTCTCCACATACCTTTTGTTGATGAAGTTCCACAAGCTCTCCTTAGTAGTTCTTCGTCTTCAAATGATGAACGCCGTGAAGTCTAATGCTCAACTGCACAATCTATCCTAGTCCGAGACATCGTTATAAGTAGACTAGAAATCAAGACTTATAGTTTTGATCACTAACATTGACAAACAAGCTTGAGATAGCAACGCTTGCGAGTTCGACCGAGTAGTGCTCTAACACAAAGAATACTAAATGTGAAAATCTTCGTCGAAATCTCTTTTTGTTGAAAGAAGAACATGCAGAATCTGAAGCAAGATGTAGCTCTCAACAAAGTTAATTTAATGACAGAGAAAGTGTAATTGGAGGCTGATTTAACTGCTGCTCTTGATAAAATCAAGATGTTGGAAGATGACTTGAAAAAGTTCAATACTAGTTCAAGCAAATTAACCACAATGCTAGGAGCAAGTAAAGATCATCGTGATACACGAGGATTGGGTTATAAGGGAATAGATGCTCTAAGTATTAGCAAAGAGGTAATATTTGTCAAGCCTAGTGATTCTTCTCAACAAAAGGTTTCCACTGATGGCAAAAGTGAAATACCTTCACCGACAGTTAACGTTCGAAAGAGCAAAGTATATCAACCTCCAAAAATAGCACATACGAATCCTGGTAAGAACATCCCTTATATTTGTCATTATTGTGGAAATAAAGGTCACCTGGAGAGGAGATGTCGTTTTCGTATAAGGAATGAGAAACTTCATGATGTTCTTGTTTGGGCATCACAATAAGTTGTGAAACCAAGATCTTATGTTAAGGCTAATCCCCTTAACATTACAGGTTTTAACCTTCCAACCTTAAGGCAATGGAATCAGTGCTGTGATAAACCTAGATTTTCCTATAAACGTCATACGAATCCTTTTCACAATTGTAATGGTTATCAAAAGGATAACTTCGTAAAGACGAAGATAAGATCCGATGCTCCCAGTTGGAGAAAGACTAACTTGGAAAAGAATAGTCAATCCAATTCTCTTCCGAGAATTCTAGAAGAGAGTAATGGGAAGAAGGTTCTGGTTGTTCCTAAACACACTCAGAAGTGGATACCAAAGAAAGTCAATGATGCTTTGAGTGTGAAAAGGAATGATCTCCCAGAAAATTCCATGACTATGGAGAAGGCAGTATCCATGATGTTGAAACTTAAAAAGTTCTTTGGAAAGATGGATTTGGATGTGAAAGGTTCTAAAAGCGATCTCTTTCATGATAATCTAAAAGTGAAACGGAATAAGCCAAAAACTAAAGATGGTGAAAAATCCATAGTTGCGGAAAAGTCTGTTTCAGTCACTTGTGGTGAACAAGACATTATTCACCTCAACACAACTTGATTGTGTTGTAAGTGCATCCTCACCAAGGAATGCCCTGGTATGTATACGGTGAGGGAACCACGAGAATTGGGGCACACATATTGTGTTAGGTATGATTTTGAATCTTTGGTAAGGCCGTAGAATTCGATTGGATTCCTCTAAAAAAGTATGTCTATAAACTTGAGCAAGATTTATGTTTTTTATTTTTTGCTTAAAGTACTTATAATGATCCATGTACCTTGTGTATCTTTCATGTCTACTGATAGACGCATTTATGTGTCTATTTTCATCTCTATTGTGTATAGTGTTAGTACCCATTTTTGTACTAATCTTGGTATTTTATCCCTTTGTAGGTGTTTTTGGAGAAATAGGCTTTTGCGGCAAAATTGGCTCGAAAAGTTGTTAAAGGAACCTGGGAGGACATTTGCTATTCGGACTCTCACTTTGGATAAGAGGTAACCCATTTCCAAGCAGCTACTAAACACAGACCAGGACTGGATAGGGGGAGGTCACTTTCTTCTCAAAATTTCAAAACAGAAAAAAGGCGGGAAAATGTTTACAGCTTCCTATGAACTTTCCTGGTTTGATTTCAACGAGTTTTTCTCGGGATTTCTTCACAGTTTTGGATAGGGATCAATCTTGTACGACAAAACAGGGTTGGTAACGCTAATTGAATCGATAAAAGAGGAGTTTTACACGTGATATATCTTCGACGGGGAGTATTTATATTTTCAGATGTTTTCGGTTTATAAAAGAAGTATGGGAGGATTCTACGCTAAGATTGCAATGTATTGAGTCCTTATTCAGTCTACTGGAGAGTTTGGAAATCCAAGTTGACGCGTAGAGAAGATTAAACAGGGAAGAAAAATCCCGTAACTTGGGGAGAAAAGAAAAACGAGAATATTTTTGGATTAACTCGAGAGATTTTGGGTCTGGTGGCTATATATAGGTTGATTCGAGTCATAAAAGGGGAGGAAGACCTTAGGGGAAAGTTTAGAGCCTTAGAGAAGCCAGAAAAATCATTAGAAGAAGATCGGGTTTCTGCTGCTGCCGGAGAAGAAGAAGAACACAGAACAACGGAAAAAGAAAGTCGCAGAAACTGTGACCGTAGCTTTCAACTTCTATACCCTTCGTAACAATTTTTCCAACAATTAGCTTCAGTTCGCAACAGTTTCTTCTGTAACAGTAGGTTCTGTAACAATTATATTAGTTACAGAATCCGCTGCTTAGCACTTTTCACTCTTTTAATCAACTTTTATTGAACACCAAAGATGTATTTTGAGCAAGTGGTTAATATGAGGAGCTAAACCCCTTAGCCGAGGCGAAAGAGGAAGCTATTGTTCCATGAAAAGTGGTATAGTTCTATTTTAATTATTTATTGCAATTATTTTACATGATTATTTGCATAGAACTTAAAAGAAAAATTGGTTTTTATTGAGTAGTTGTGAAGTGTTTTGATGGGACATGCTTGGTGCTAATACTTTTGATGTTTCATGCTTCGTGCTTAAAATTATTACTTCAAAAATCTATTAAAGGCAAAATATTAGAATCACTTTAAAAGAAAACATTGCATGAATATTGATTAGAATTTATCACTTAATTGGTCAATGGTGGAATCCAGAGTCTCGGTATTTTCTTATTATTATTGAAACAACTTTATTTAATTTTCGAAAATCCTTCACAAGCCCGAGTTGAACGAACTCTACTTATCACTTTTTACAACAACTTAAAATTCACATCATCTACCTAACTTGATTTATGTTTAAAGTTATTAAATGTTTAGGCTTGAAAATAATAGTTCGGGATGTTTGATCTTCATGGTACACATACCAGGTATGCCTACCATCATTTAAAATTAAAATCTAGGGACTTCATTTCGCATACCAGTTTGCAAACTGCTCCAGTTCACGAAATTTTGTTTGCAAACTTTTTCTGTCTTCGGTATTCGATAAAAAGCTTGTTTTGGCTGTAACTTCTTCGTCCGAACTCGGAATATCCTCATTATTTTTGCATTATTTTTGTAATTGAATTACCTTCAATATAGTGATGAGAAATCTTGAGTTTGAATGATTTAATTTCAGTCTTTGGCCCGTCTCTTGATTTTGGAGTGTTTTGCTCCGTTTAGTCGCACTTGTTCCACTTCTATTGGACTTAGGCACTTGGATTCTTGGAGTACTTATCTTATAAGATCATTTGTAGTTTTTAAGAATGTTGTTGGTGATTCTACCTTCTAATGGAAAATCATCTTGTATGTTCTTTACGAGTTTGTTTCTTACAAGACCATCTCTTCGTTTTTGTTGTCTAGGAAACTTTTTATGAGAATGTATTCTTGTGTTTTTAAGAAGGATAACTAGGGTTTGGAATAGAAATTATTGTGATTACACATAGCTATTTCCAACAATTTTCATCTTGCAATGTTTTAGATTTATTTATTTAAATTCTAAGTTATTTGGAAGATGATTTTGCAGTATTAATCTTTATTGGTTTCATATATTGCAAATAATATTATGGGATATGTGTGTTTACGTCCATGAACTATGATTGTCCCATATATGTCAAAAGTTAAGTCTATTATGTCATTATGCAAATATTGATGGAAAATGGAATGAACTTTTGATCTTTATGTCAAAGATTAAGTCTATGGTATCATTATGCAAATTTTGATGAAAAATAGAATGAATCTTTTGAATATTCCGCAGTATTGATCTTTCCCTGATCCACTTCTATATGAAAGTATTGTATGGATCTGTAAGTTTTCTTATGTTGAGTATTTCTGATTAAATTAATCATTAAGGTTCCTTTGTGGTTAATTTAATTGAGTTTTATGGATACAAATTCATGTTTCATGTGATTTGTTAATGTCCAAAGAAATCCTTATTTTCTTGTAAAAGTAAGGTCGCTCTTGTTGTTCTTTCGGGAATGACATTTTATGAGGGAGAGCTCTTAATTGAACTTGTGCTTAATTGCCAAATCTTTGTGGGTAGTGCGGCCGTGGAATATTATAGAAGTTATCTTGTATCTTTATAAACTCCTTGATGAATACACTAAGTTACGACTATGTGAAATCATCGAAACAAAGTTGATATGTTCTCTTTTAGTCATGAAGTATCTCTTTGAGAATTTCATTATGATCCCGCTAGTTTTCGTACCTTTGCCAATTTATATTGACAAAAATGGGGGGAAATTATTTTGTAGTTCACACTACATATACATATGGTTTACGAATCATTATGTAAGGGGGAGTGGTTTTCATTGTGAGATGAAGTATTGACTAAGGGGGAGTGATACATATCACCATAATATTATTGTCAAAGTTGTGATACAATTGAACTTTGATGCTGTGTAATAATACTATGACACTGTATAACAATAAGAAAACAATCTTGTGAAATTATTGTTATGGCTACGGATCTTCAACAACTATGATATTGAGTTGAACACGTTCAAAATCACCGGAGTACTTGGAGTGACGAAGAATTCAAGGAATGTTGAAGAACCAAGGAAATCAAGCATTTGGATGAGAAGCTACAAAGTTTATTTATTTTGTAATCCATATGTATTGATAGTTTTGTCACTAAGATTGACAAAGGGGGAGATTGTTAGAGCACTGCTCAGTCGAACTCGCAAGCTTTTCTATCTCAAGCTTGTTTGTCAAGTTTAGTTGTAAAAACTATAAGTCTTGATTTCTAGTCTACTTATAGCTATGTCTCGGATTAGGATAGAATGTGTAATTGAGCTTTCGACAACACGGCGTTCATCAATTGAAGACGAAGAACTACTAAGGGGAGCTTGTGGAACTTCATCAACAAAAGGTATGTGGAGACTTGAACTCATCTATTACTCAGAAGTCAATTCTATTCTATCTCCTGCTGAGACAAAAGTCGTATAGCTATATAGACTTTACATTATACACATTTGATATTTAGAGCTGAGTTTAACTCGCTTATATCTTTCTCGAAATATGTGTTGGAAAGCTTTTTGCTTCAACTACGTTCATCATTATTCTTGACGAAAGTCAAAAGATGATCATGTGAAAATTGCCTGGTAACATCTTACATGATTTGTGTTAGACAGTCATTGATGTAGACTCGGAATATTTCGTATTGATCATTCGATCACTTGAAAATTGCTTATAAGCTAATAGTTTGTGTGAGACAGCTATTGTCGTCTTCTAAGAATGTTTCAATGATTGAAATGGGAGTTAAGAGCTAAAACCCATATATGGATACATTACGGTTTGTGTACTTAATGTACGAATTATCTTGTTGGAATTCAGGACCGGAAGTTAAGTTTGCATACCCGTTCGCAAACTTATTCAACTATTTAAGTCAGGGTACTTAATTTTGCATACCCGTTCGCAAACTGATTTAACTGTTGAAGTCTGGGAACCAAGTTTGCGTACCCGTTCGCAAATGGTTTCAACTGAGTTCGGTCCGGAGCTAACGTTTGCGTACCCGTTTGCAAACTTAATTGGTTCAAGTTCTTAAATAGGTTAAGTATGATTTCATACTTATGAACAAATATACATTTATATATTAAGGAATGCAATCTTTGCAAACCGTGGCTAAATTGTTCATGAACTGATTATTTTGAATCAATCTGATATTGCTTCAATTGTGTCTTGTATACTTCTATGAGAATATAAACAATTGACAACTCTATGAGTAACACAATTAGATTCATTTGATTATCAATTGATCTAGAAGTGTTAAGATGAACATGGTTAAGACAAAAGTGTTCATATGGCTAACTTCGGTTAACTGTTATTAAGCCAACTCAATATACACGTTTAGGTACGGTTACCCATATCTAAATGAAGGTATATTTCATTTGTGTGTAACAAGCTAAAGACCATCTAACGGTTGAAAGATATTAGCTTGAATCTTAAATCAGGTTTCATCTAATGGTGAATGTTGATTGCTTTGTTCCAAAGTTATCAAACCTTGATTTGAAGACTATATAAGGGAGAACTCTAGCAACTGGGAAACCTAATCCCCGCACCTCCTGTGTGATACTAGTTGCGACTAGAGTCGATTCTCCTTTAACCTAGGTTTTTCCTAAAACCATTATAGGTTAACGACTTAAAGACTTCATTGGGATTCTGAAGCCAGAACCAACTATTTTCTCTGTAGTTGCGTGCTCTGATCTTACTTTGTTCTATCGTATTGAGTATTATCTTCTCTAAGATTTGCTCGAGATTTATCTCCGATAAGTAAGATATACAAAGTAATCACAAAGTTGTTCGTCTCATTCTTTGTGATTCCGCAATAACTTGTTTTATTACCATATAGTTAAGTTATTGTGAGGTGATTGATTTTTCTATGCTGTTCTTCGGGAATATAAGACCGGATTATCAATTGGTTCGTGTTCACCTTGATTTATCAAAAGACGGAACAAAAACTTCGTAGGTATTTCTGTGGGAGACAGATTTATCTATTCAAATAGACTTTTCCGTGGGAGACAGATTTGTTTATCAAGTCTTCGACTTTGGGTCGTTGCAACTCTTAGTTGTGGGTGAGATCAGCTAAGGGAATCAAGTGCTTAGAGTCCTGCTAGGATTCAGAGGTGTAAGGAACACGACTATACCTTAATCAGTGTGAGATTGGTTAGGGCTCAACTACATTCCAGTCCGAAGTTAACTTGTAGTAGGCTAGAGTCTGTAGTGGCTTAATACAGTGTGATGTTCAAATCTGGACTAGGTCCCGGGGTTTTTATGCGTTTGCGGTTTCCTCGTTAACAAAACTTCTGGTGTCTGTATTATTTCTTTTCCGTATTATATTTTCTATATAATTGAAATATCCCAGGTTGTGCGTAGTTCGATCGATTGATAAATCCAACCTTTGGTTGTTGATTTTAATTGATTGACACTTGAACATTGGTCTTTGGTACCGTTCAAGTTGTTTCTCATAATAATCAGGCTCGCGGATTTCTATCTGTTTGATTTGCTTATTACATTGAGAACCAGAGATATAACTCTTGGATATATGTTCCTTGATTGAGTCTGACTGTCTAGTTGATTCTCTTGGAATTATATTGGAGTTAGTCCATACAGATTTCCTAAACGAAATATTGGGTGTGGTTGTTAGACCCCCGCTTTTTCACATACTCCTATTAAACAAAAAAATTTGGTGGTGCACTTGGTACCCTCTATTTTTCAGTAATCATCAACCCGTGTCGCATCTGGGTATTTGGCATAACATTTTTGCAATGTTCGCAGATGAAACGGGGAACCCGAGAATGCATGATGCTCAAGGATTTGTCGAGTCACTTTCGGATGATTAATTATAAAGTCACACAATTTCTAAGTCAGGTAATGCACATAACCGTAGTAGATTGAATGGTGAAACTGCTGATGAAGTGGTGCAAAGAACTCTAGCGATACGGCAGCTATCTAACGGCAAACATTTTGTTTACGAAGCTTGTTTCAACCTCCTTAAAGAGCTTCACAGATTCAACCCATTTTGCGTCCTAGATGTTGTTCCATCAGCCGGCCGCTGAATCAGGACTTTAATTAACGAATTTTATAATTTAGTTTTAATTGATAAATTAGTTTTAACCCAATATGGTTTTATTTAATCTAATGTAGTTTGGTTTAAAATAAGAAAGTTCAAATTAGTTCTGATAATACACTGATTGTGCAAATACAAAGACCTTTTCATTGATTAAACATAGCTAAAACACAAAACGACGGTGAATTAGTTCATACACTTAATCAGTCCACTCCATCATAAAACACATAAGACATTTCCAGAAGTGTTTTTCATATGTATCTTCTTCTGTAGAATTGTGCATGTAGAAGTTGCAACCAGGTTTTGGGCATCCAAAAGTTATATGTGGACAATGCTTTTTTTGGTGATCTTCTTCTCCAGAATGGTCACACTGTAAGTTCTTCAACTTAGCTTGCAAGTTTTTATAATATTGCTACCTTTTCATCTTTTTTATCCCAGATCACATCATCTAGCATCCGTGGTTCTTTAGACAGTTAGGATCTTAATATTGTAAATACTTGATCTTCTCCGGTTGCGATTCGATGACCATTCTGATGTCTGAACAACCTACTTGTGGACACTTAGAATGCGTCTAAGGGTATTGCATCAGATTATGGTCATCCATGAAACATAATGGACAAACCTCTTTTGCTTTTGTACATGATATTTGTTTCTCTTTGCTTTCAAAAAACATGATCGATGGTGTTGGTTGAGAATGGTTTCTGTAGGTTGGGTTTATAATAAAATCTTTTATGTATCGTTTTTTATAAGATCGATGGCTATATAGTCCTTACTATATAGCCATCAATTTTCAAAATATAGTCGTTATAAAGATAGCGTTAATTTTCAAAATATAAGCGTTGAGACGATTCTCAGCTCAATTTGAGCTGGTCATCTTAATCTTCTTCGATCGATTTATTCTGTACGACAAACTATTTTCCCACCATCGAAAAACTGGGTTTTCCCATCCATGTGGCTTATCAAATGCGTTGATTTGCCATCTCCACCCGACTTGCTCTCACCACCAAGTCTTTAAATCCGTCAATTATCCTGTTGTATTATTGGAAGCACCATGCACGATGGTGTGCATGAGAATGTTATGAATTGCGTAATGATTTTGCTCTATCGAATGAGCTTTGAACGTGCATTTTCACTTGATTAGAAATACAATCCTATTTTAGCAAAATAATTTTTGGTTCAAAGTTTTTCTAGTCCAAGGAGAATTTAAATTTTCCAATGTTCGTGGTAACAGAATAATGTTTCTGTTAGACTAATTTCAAAATTTAAAAAACAATGTCATGAACATAAGTGGTTGTTTATTAACAATCTGAGTAAGTTAATGACTTGCAAATTAGAGATAGTAGAGAGATAATGGTGTTTCCAATAATTACAAAATTATTATTCTGTGCTTCATATCTTCTTGGGAAGGTTCATGTGTCCCAAACCCTAAACTCCTTCATGATGAGGAGGAAGCAATCCTGTTTTCTGCAATGTTATCTCTCAATTATATTATTACTCCTTTTTTAACGAACATTATGACTACCAAGAACTGTTAAAAAAAATTAAGCTAGCACACAAGGTCGTGACTGAGTGAACATTATATTTTTCTTAAGCTATTGTGGATGCTGACCTGTAATGCTCAACATACAAAAACGATCTAAAATCTTAGAAAAACATTTAAAGTACATTTTCAAGATGGATCTTTACATTGATGAAATTGTTAAGTAAAAAGTGAAAAAAAAGAAGCTTAGATTTAAACTATATTAACACAAGTATGATTTATGGATAGAAAAACGAAATGCTTCTACGTAAGATAAGACTAGTAGTACGTAGGCCAAGTTCCAAGAGAGAAGCAGCAAGTGAGGGAACTAAGAATGTCTGGAAATGAGGAATCTCAGAGTGTCTGTCCAGAGTACGGAAACACTTTGAGAAAATACATAAATTTTAATAATTCCGACATTATAACCATACACTCTCTAAAATACATTGTCTTCCTTTCCCACTTTTCCCAACTCAAGAAAAACATAAACACAAACATAGAGAGAAATATTGAGCATAACAATGAGGTTCAAACACATTGCAAACTTTTCCCTAGGTTAATTTGCAAGTTTCAATTTTGCACTTTCTGTGACGCAATAACTTTCCAGAGCTTGTGCTCCATTTTGTAGTAGAAAGTCACGTGGTGTTAAAATTGAATTTTATTTTATTTTAATTATGTTGATTTTTTGGGTTTATATTTGCAGCAAGAGCTGGTAAACAAGATTCATCCAACAATGTATATTAAAAATTGATACTCCTAGAATAAACTTTGGTATCAGAATAATCCGAGAATGTACGTGATTTCAGGGTCTGAGTTCCAAATTTCCTATAATGGTACATATGAATGTCTTCTAAGATATGGAAAGGATTCTCTTGGAGGAAATCCAAGTAGCATGATCTGAAATTACTCCGCTACCACCAGCAGGCACCACCATATTATACTTGGGGTATATACTATTTAACTAACAAGTTAGGTAGTCAGTATATATTCTCATAGAATCCAAGGCTAAAACTAATTGGAGACAGAAAACACAGAATATTCTTTAATTATTGAGTAACTAGCTATATATTTAAAATTGGACTTTGGATTCCATTCTCTCTTCTTGCATGTGTATTCCAGGCCAGGGTGTGGGTTAATTATCCAAATTGTATTTATCCTCTTGGTACTAAGTTTTGTTTGCATAACAATTTAGAGAAAGCATAAGTCCACATTAAACTGACTTTAAACATGTGCATCACATGGATATTATAGAGACAGTAGATAAGAAGAAGAAGGAGGAGAATGATGAAGATGAAGAAGAGGGTATTGTTTGATTGATTGTTTCATGGATAAAGCTGGTCACATGGGGGCAGCAAGCAATGAGAAAATGGCATGATGAGAGTGAGAGCCTGATAGGACTTACTTGCCATCATGGTTTGGCTGTTCTTTTGTCTTTACTAGGCTCTACTTCTTACAAAGTCTATTTTGTTTTGTTTTTCTGGTTTTTTTTTAGTTTTGTATATCCGGATTTGAGTCTCTCAAAAACCATAATAGCAATAAGAAAATAAAACTCGGCGGACTTTGTAACAAATCAGAGCAGAGGAATCATTTCATCTTTTCAACAGAAAGTCCATACCCATAGTCCTATTCCTCCTCCTCATTCATATCTCTGATGTCTAGAAATGAGTTCGTTTTCGATATAATAAGCAGAGACAAAGCTATATATCTTAGGTTGTTACTGAGGAGCTGCTAAGACACGTGAAACCCATCTGATTGTTGTAAGAAATACTGCAACATGATGTATGCAATGCCATGATACTTACTAGGATACCTTTGCCATGTTAATCTCCGTAATCATGTATAATGTTGGTATTCTCTGACGGTTCTACAGGTTAATGATAACTTCCTCAAAAGCCCATACATTCACAATTCCGAAACTCTTTTGATACTTCTTTTTGGGTACAGAATACATTTTTTACCTTCTTTTTCTTTTTACCGAATTTAAGAATAAATCTGAAACTTAAAAGATGTTAGTTAACACTTAATGGTGACAAGTCATTGGTATAACTGCATTACGCAACATATATGGCAAATGTAAAACCAACTTTTATTCTAGAAGTGTATCCATAGGAATGCAGATGCCAATGCAGTTTGCCAGTTACAGAAGACCTGCAGTGGATGGACCAATCGAAAAGGGAACTGAAACCCCAAAAAACAGCTTAAAAATACAAAAACCAGTGCATAAGAACATGGAGTGATGGAGAGATCATGACAAAAATTTAATCTCCTCAGCAAGCATACATAGCCGGGGCCATTCTGTTTCAAGACATTTAACCCACATCACAAGTTGATTTAAAATGTCAGAAATTTCTATCGATTTCTGACTAGGTAACAGTCCAGAACCATGCCTGAAAAAGATCTATGCCTGAAGATGGTACTCTAGCTTGAAACCAGCCTGCGAATCATCTTCGTGGAAGCCCAAAAGTGATATGAAGGATAAAAATGAGAAGGGGTTTAAGAAGTACACTACCTTCAGCAAGGACTTGAACATACATATAAAGTCATAAAACTTCTTTTTATTATAACGTCGCTCCAAAATTATAGAGCTGAGGCGGTCCCAATGAATACACATTTGAGGAATCTTATCCCAGCAAAAAACCAAAATACATACATAAAAAGATAAAAAGGAAAGCCAGAGAAAAAGAAACAACAAACACTGGGGAAAAAGAAAAAATCCTCAACTGATGGATATTGTGGTTCAGTAACTGTAAATAATAATAGTTACAACATGCAAATTGCAAAGCCTCACTATAGAACATACAACTCCGGAGAGCCATATAAGTTGTTGACAGATAGATGATGAACCAATTCAAGACATTGACCAACAACACACTCGAGGAAGAGCTCTGGTAATTCACAAAGGCAGAACCTCAACCTGTTTCTGGAGATGCTAAATTTAAGTATCAACATATTATAGCAAATCAAGAAGGGGTGGCTGCTCAGACGAAGATGGTTTAGGCTTACTAGACCGTGATCCTTGAGTCCCCCTCCCTCTTCCTCTTCCCACAGCTGTTAATGGAGGTGGAGCAAGTCTCAAACCCGCATTTTCCGTCTTGTTAGAGGAAAATATGGATCCAATATCCGTTGCATTTCTCTCAGTATATGAACCTGCCCCATAAGCACTAGGGTTACTCATTCCTGGTGCCGAACTCCCCTGATTCTGCCTCATGAACCCAAGAGAGCTTTGGTTGTTCAGTCCCCCACTATTTAGGATGTTAGTGTTCGATAGTGGATTACCCTGATTCTGTCTCGAGAACCCTGCAGAACTGTGCGTCTCAGCGTTCTGATTATTTGTATTAAAGAAAGAGTTCCCATTATGCTGGTTGCTCATCCCCGTGGCACTATTTGAGGAGGCAAATCCCGAACTAGTTACTGAGTTACTAGATCTTGGGGGCCAATTAGCAAAGGGATCTATTTCGTCAAAACTGGGGATTGACAATACAGTGTTTGGTTTCGGTTTCTCAATGTCGCCCAAGTGAGATGAAGCACCTGAAGTCGATCGAGGAGGCCACTCTAAGTCGACTGACGGACATGATGTAGGAATCTGTTGATTTGATGAAGGAGTTACCACAGAGGGCAGTGGAATGGTATTAACTGGCTGTGAAACCCGAGTTTTCTGCACCAAAGGTAAGCTAGTTTCAGATGACTGGCGGGATTGAGGTCCTTTTGTTATGGGACCCCAATCTTCATCCCATGCTGGTCTGCTATTTGCCGCAGAAGAAACGGGTTGGCTTGTTTTTACAGATGGTTGAGACGGTGTCCCATTTAGTACAGGTGTTACCCTAATTTCTGGAGTTCCAGAATCAGTCACAGAAACACCTCGTTTTTCTTCTATTTTCCTGCGAAATTGAAGGGTGGAAGAAAGCAGACATTTTCTCCAGCTCAGATGCGTTGGCCATATTGAATAAAGTGAGAGAGAAACCCAGACAGGAAAAGGAAAGAGATACAAAGTAATGTCTTAGCTGAATCACCTGAGTATATCTTTCACAAAGAGCATGTATTTAGCGAACTGCTGAACATTCAATTGTTGCGCAATGAGAAGTGGCATAAGTAGTGGAAGAACGTGCTCAGCAACAAATTCAATGCCATGCTGAACAAGACAAATTGATCAGAAAAAGAAAAAAAGTTGCGACTCAAAAGCATGAGTTTCCTCAACCTTTCTAAACTGTACTAGATTTATTTATTTTTTACTTTCTTAAACTTTTTAACAAGAAAAAGCATTTTAAAGATCTGCGAAGGAGAACGAGGAATTCCTTGCATTTAACGAAAGCATACAGTGGAGATGAGAGAGTACCTGATTGAGAATCGAGTTTGCAACTCCCAAAGTACACATGAGTGTGGGAGCTGAATGATCAACAGCGGTACACCGTTGGATAGTCTGCAAAATCTCCAACGTGGCATGTTTGTCCATGGTGCTCACCAATTCTCCCAGGCACAATAAAGCATTCACTCTTACCTGACAATGATTAAATATCATCAGATGGCAACCCAAAGATCGTGTATCTTTTTTATTTCTTACAGCAGTATTTTCAAAAATGAATGCAGTCTAATGGCGCTTATCAAACATATATACACACGGCTCAAGACTGACATAATGTATGCCTTCTTACAGAGAAATAATCTTACATTGGTCAAATAATTGTGCAGAATGAATGCGTATCCCTATTCTTACTGAGGCCATTAACCATTCTAATTTAAGTAATTGACGCCGTATGGTCTGTCCACGATTCTTTCAAAATAGATGTCATTCACAAAACCAGCTCATTTGAGATTATTTTCAGCGTGCATCTACACAAACTAACTACATCTATAAACGCATTGCATTTTTAATACCTTTCATTCAGGCTTGCCAAGAACAGATTATTTTTCTTATGTGACTATGATGTGCCAAAATGTAACACGGCGCTAAATGGTATCTGTATGCTAGTTGCTACAAGGTAAGCCTGCAGCAGTTAATGAACTACAGCAGAAACAATATTAACAAATACATACATACCGCAGCCACCGTTGTCTTAAGTGCTAACCCGTGAACACGAGGCAAAACTGCCTGTTTCACCAACTGCACAATATTTTGCCAGCCAAAAAAAAAGAAGAACGAAAAATTAGTTGAATGTTCGAGACTGATAACAAAGGGAAAGTGACTGGAGATTTATGAAACAGAATTGAAAATACTGTTCACTGTAATGGAAAAGCATCAAGCATCTCTTGAGTCACAAATTTAGTGAGTGTCATCAAACTGAGTAAATTCTTTTCTGTTTTAAAGCATAAATGTTTAGCAGGAGCGATTTGAAAACTAAGTATTACAACCTTGGACAACACCAGTGAGGAAATGAATCAGAACTCCATAGATCCAATACCAGAATTTTAAAAAAAAAATTAGTGACAGCAAAGTGCACCTGAACGTCAAGCTGCTTCGTGAGGGCTGCAGTTCTTCGTAAAACTTCTTCTTGTATGCGGGCATCATTATCGTCATAAGCACGCACGAGCAAAGGGAGCACATGGGATATTAAGTGCTCCTGACTGGTCTAGAAATATTGCAGAGAAGGACAGGATTAATATTAATATGACGTAGCATAATCCAGTGCTTCTGTAACCATAAGTCCACAACATAACACTATCAAATTTACTAAAGATCGAGTGTGGCGGTTAATGTTTTTTCGTACTAACTTAATTTTAAGTACTTATTTTGTACCCTTGGTCTAAAAAAAAAGTAACAATCTACTGTTCTGGGATACTGAAACACCAATTTCCAAGGCTAGCTCTAACATGTTTGTGATTTTATATCAAACCAGCAGTATAAAGACCGACTAGTTAACTGTTTTCTTGAACCTCAATTGCACTGGATAACAGAGGACAAGATAGAAAGAAAATGCAGGCAGGGTGCAAGTTATTTAATCTTAAGTACCACCTATGATGAACCATTAAGATGATCAAGACTACTCAGTTATCAACACAATTGTGATAACTGAGGCTGCACGAACATGTTCCATAGGACCATTCTTCTGCGTCATATGTGCACGCAGAAAAATTATATTCACCCTAGAACAGCGACTACCAAAATTGTTATAAATATGTTCTGTATTTTCTACAAGCGGATTCTGAAAAAACAGGTAGACTCTTTTCAAAACTTTGCACTAAGAATACTAAAAACTCATCTTCAAAATATCTAAGAGATATTTATTGATGTCAATGTTACACCTTTTTCTCGTGGAAAAACAACAAGTGTCATTCACAATTTTTTGTTGCACAGATATGGTAACTGGGGAAACTTAAGGACTCTATCAAGATTTACATTACCATTATATTCTTATTACCTTGTTTATTATGAGTTCTGCATGCTTAACAATTAGCAACAACGTTTCACCTGCTGCTGTACTCAAGACAGGAAATAGTGCCGGCAGTGTTGATACTTCAAAATCATTTTTGTCCTGCACCAAAAAAATACCTGTTAGTAACAACTTCAGTCATAATGACAATTCAAGCACCAGCATCTGTAAGCATAAGAGGTAGACCAAGATTTGTAATGAAGACTCATATCCGACCTAGCAAAGGCATGATTATTCAGCCAATGTTTGATGAGATTTCTATAATTCATAATCTAACATTGAATGACGAGGTCTCAACGAATATTTTAAAAATAACACCTCAGAAATTGGTAATTTCCCTATTCGTTAAAGCAAACAGAAAAAGTGAAAAACAAATTTTGATACAGGTAAAAATATTTAAGTGGGACGTAAGCATGCCAAATACAACCTATTATGCACCTTGAACTAGAATACTGGACCAAAATATAGTACCTGAGACTCTGCTATCGTGAGAACCATGGGTAAGATCATTGGCTGCAAAACCATATTTCGAAGTTCTGCGCAAAGAGGTGGGAGTACCTGCATTAAATCATATCGTGAATTTCTCAAATATTTATTGGTCAGCTATCAAAGCCATACTCTCTAACGTAATGAATGAAGCAAGCAGATGCTTTTGAGTAAAATATTGAATGAAACACTCAAAGGGCACAATTTGCATTATGATTTAAAAGCAGTCATAAATATAACTGGAAAATGCATGGTATATGACCTACACGCAATGCCCTAAGTAGGCCAAGAATTTGGCCTTGACACCATCTAAGCATGCCTTTTGTAGGCCAAAACTGTTATTGAACCCTTTCCCTTTTTACTTTTCTATGGTTCTAACGAAAAGAAAATCAATTCACAAACTGTTGACATCATAAAAAGTGTTTTGAACAATTGTATGCCAGCAATACTCAGGGATGAAAGTTCAGTACATAAATAAATTCATTAAAGGGCATAGTAACTGGTACAAGCTATAGTTCAAACCTTATACCGCAGTACACGAGAATCAAAATCTTTCCACATATCAGATAACGCTTTTAGAAACTCAGACTTCTGCATGTTATCCCTTTCCTGCACGAACAGGAGACTCATTGTTAATGCAATACCCGGATATGCCTGTGTATGCAGGAGGGCAACTCTATGTAATTTTAATTTAATTAATAAAGCTCCTTTCTTATCAATAAATAAATAAAAATCGTTAAAGAAGTCTGTCAAATTCTCAATTGAAGTGCTCCAGAATATCTCTATTTCAAATGCATCAGACAAGTTACTTAATACGTACAAGCATGTGGTCCAGGAAGCGAAGAGCACGCAATCTAGTGTCGTCGCGGAAAAATGGAGAACCTGAAACAGGACAATCACATTAGCAAGTAAGTTGCCTAGAGCATTGAAAGTTAAAGTTAGAAGAACCTTGTGGAATAAGCAAGCCACGAGAGCTAGCACTTAGTAAGATGACCAAGAATATGAAATCAGAGATTACGAAATTCACAGCATTCTATGATACTGGAGTTCAGTTGTAATTTCATAGTATGACACTTATCATTACCACCTAAAGGATGTTACTGACACTGCAAATCTGAGAATAAGCATCCAAGAGGTAACAATTTTATACATCTGATGGTTATCTCAGATGTATTCTTTCCCCATTAGCTCTTGGGGTACTGAAATCTTAAAATTTGTATTGAATGTGATAAACAGCTCAAGTTCTTCCTATACTGGCCTTATCTTCTATGTACCCGCTTGGAATAGCTTTTAAACAATATTAGTCCCAGTGCACCCATCACCAAGTGCCAATGATAGATCAAATGAAAGAGGCCTTTAGCTAGCACACTAGATATGTAAAGACTGAAAACAGGTTATCCCTGATTATGTATATAATTCACTTAGTTAAACTCGAAATTCTGAATTTTAAAGAGACTAACAGCTTTAGAAGAAAATAGAAAATACGAAATACTTTCCCCCTTTTTCTGGGATTTGCTATACAATTCAAAGCTGAAAACCTGCAGTCATTACCTGTAAAATCCAATGCACTTGGTCTAGAAGCCTCATTCATAGAGAGCATCCTTTGTAAATCAGTAACTACATCTGCCGGCATGCTTGAAAAAGACTCATGTTGCAAGTATGACAAGGTGTTCATGTACTGCATGAAAAATAAGACACGACTACTTTTAACTGAAGAATAACAGTTAAGCACAACAAAAGAAAAATGTTATGAAACTCAAATACTCCACAGTTTCTAAGCATTCTTTAATGGAACAAAGGTGTATAGTCCCTCGTGTATGGTTGCACAGAGATGACTTATCAAAATCCTATGTATTGGTCAAGCAAGATTTTCATAATAACCTCCTTTCAGGTTTGTAGAACTTGATAACATACTGATTCAAGGAGAAAGTAAAAAGAAAAAAGAAAAATGTAGAACTTCCTCTTAGTCTTACTTGACTATTTCCCAGTTCCAGATTCATGTTTCATATGAAATTCTTGTAGCGGCATGAGTACAAAATAAATCAACTTTTGAGGAAGTCTATTAGAAGTTTACCATCTTAACGTTGTTGTGGCAATCCAAGAGAGGCTTATGAGCAATCAAGTGGTAGGCAAGGCATCCGAAGCTGAACATATCAGTAGACCATCCAGCTTTGGGTGCTTTACTCCTAACCAGTTCAGGAGCAGTATAATTCAGTGATGGTTGAAGGGGAAGAAGAGAATCATCAACGTCATACTCCTGCTCAGATTACAAAGAATCAGTAAGCATTAGGTTGAGATGGTCCACTGATGGTTGCAGTGGGGTTTAGCTGCAGTACAGGTGAATTACTTAATTACATAATCCCAATCGCAATCCAGAGTAAGCGTGATTGATTCACAAAATATACATATATAGTCATCTAAGTTAAAGCTACCATTTTCCTTTAATCCATGTAACAAGTAGAGTATATTTTCAACATTTATATCTTCTAGTCCTGCATATTTAATTGTCAGACACTTGCAATGTCTGATAAATAGGTAACAGCATAGCATCAACCTAAGTATTCATTCATTCTTGTATATTTAATATGGAAGAAAAAAGTTTGAATCAAGAATTTCAAAATCTGATCCAAAATTACACCATTCCCATGCATTATGGTGACTCTTCTTAACCACGTAAGCTAATGCCACTTAATTCATACTTGTTTCCTGACAAAATCATTACTACACACCATAAACTGAACAAAGGAACACATACTAAAACTATACTTGAAGTTTCAAACGGATGTTGGTCAAAAACCCAACAAGAGAAAAGGAAGAAAAAAAAAAACAATTACATCATGGAGTCGGCATGAAAATTAAAAACAACTTCAACCAACTCACATGAAGCCAAAAACAAGGGAACACCAAGTTCCATACTTCATCGCAAATTTTGATAGCAAAAGCAAAATTTTACATGCTTATACATAGAAATAAGCATGGCGCAAGAATAAAAAAACACTAAGGATCAAAACAATGGCTAAGAGATGCCCAAAAACTTCTTGCTGCTTTTGACAAGAAAGAGAAAATGCAAAAACCGACTGGTGAAAAGTACAGACAGGAAAATATAAAGGAATCATACTAATCTATCTATTAGATTCACTTACTGAATAATGGAAGGGTTGCGCGCTAGAAAGTTCTCCAGAGTTTTGATCTGCAGGAATAGCGAAACCAAACCCTCCAAGCTTCCAAGCTCCACTGGAAGTAATAAATATAGTCTGTAACAGCAACATCTTATCAATATGGACATAGTATATAGCAGAAATCCAGCCAATATCAGTTGTGGCTTGTAGATGAGAAAAAAATATTACTAGTGTTTAATATTGTTGTACATATGATTCATTATTAACTAAGTTCTACAAATCAAGAGTGCAATAAGGTCTTCCCCTTTACATAACTCAGATTCGTGTAATCCCTGCATTATCAATACTTCAATTTTTTGTCCTAACTAGAGTTAAGCGATCAAAATTTCACATAAATATCAATCTATCCAGCAAGCAATTTTGAATTTTCCATATTTCTCAAAAATAGAGAAATGGCACACGTAAGATGAAGAAGAGTAAAACCTCAGGTGATATAGCCCGATGAATAAGATGTGCATTGTTATGGAGAAAATCCAAGGATTCAGCAATCTGGAGCAAACCATGTTTTACCTCCAACAACCCCATTTCCTGAAGAAAGCATTAATGACTTCAGATAATCGATAACCGTACGAATAAGTAAGCAGGAAAGCTACTGAAGTATCTCGCCTGAATATACCAGTAAGTTTAACACCTTTAAATGTTCCAACAATTATTCTAGATTATACATGGATAATACCAAATAGTTTCATGACATGAGAAGGCACAACCACACCAGAATGAAGATCTGCTATCCTACTAAAAAAAAGTCAATTTGGAGTACAATAGCAACCACGCCAGAATGGCCTCTAGCCATAAGTATACTGTTCTTCATCAATTTAAGCGCACAATTATAAGAGACAATAATACCAGTAGGCAAGATGTGCTCATGATATTATTAACCGAATCTTGTAAATAAGGCAGATCTTGTCTTGGCAATTATTTTAAAATGATACCTTTACTCCAATGTTAGTACAACTGGGAGAGATATTGGTTATGATCCAGCCATCATAATTTTATTTTTGAGAGATGAAAAGAACTCACTTCAATGATCCCAAGAAGGAACAAATTGTTCATAACTTTGTTATGAAGTGGGTTTAAACTCTACTAGCACTTATACGTGGTGAAACTCATAAACAGCATTCCCTACTTGACAAGGCACTAATCATGCTACCCTAAACAAAACTCTGAGTCGTGCACTCCCCCCATTATCTCCCAACATAACAACTACAATTTTCTAGATTCTTTCTTTTCTAACCTTAAACTATCCAAGAGTACCTAGCTAGCCCACCCTTTCTCAAAACCTGAATCTTACTTCGCTTGGTTTAAACTAGATCAGATCTTACAGTAACAACTCTCACATTCCTCTAACTACGTTCTTAACTTAGTATCCAAATTCTACAATATATCGAACCCTAACTAACAAATTTCACAATTGCATGCTCCATGCAAATTAGAGATCATAATCAAAACTAATCACAACAAACAAACAGAAAATTATACCAAAATTCATAATCTAAAAAAACTAAAAAAAGATCAAGATGATAATAAATCATAAAAATTAAACGGAAATGCTATTTGGCTCCCTATTCTCCACCTCCCTATTCTCCTCCCTACAATCTAAAAATTAAACGAAAATTAAACTACTCACCATTCCTTTAAGCTCCTTAGGCACTTTCCCAATATTCTCAACATTCCCAAGCGTATTTGCCACAGAAGCAAAAAGTGGTTCAGTAACCATAGCCATAAAATTTTTATTCTCATCTAACCCTTGTACAACATGAACAACACCAGGATGTCTAATCCGTACCAAACGTGCAGCATCCGCACGAATTATATCATAAAATGCATCTTCCGTTGTTTTAGATAAACCAGCTTTAGAACGTGCTTCAGTAATTGCCTTTTTATCAAGTACCCAGACACAAACGATAGGATATTGTGAAAGTGTAGATCCACTACGTGCTTTAGCTGAGTATAATTTCCATACGAGACCAGGACCACCAGATCCAATTTGATCCAAAAGTTCATAATCTTGTAATGCTTTTGGTCCTGTTACTTCTTGAACTGTTGTCTGTACATGTTTTTCTATCACTGCTGCTGTCTTTGCAAATGCTTGTGTTAGGGTTTTCATGTTCAGAGACATCGTCTTCGTCGTCGATTTTAATTTGCCGGAGGTTTGAATTCCGATTTGATTTGAAGAGGAAGATGAAGAGGTGGTACTTCGATTTATTTGGTTTTTCCACCCACCTCTCTCTTTCTCTGAAAGACTTTCTTTTTTTTCTTTTTTTTGGTTACCGGAAGGAGTTTTCCGTGGGAAATTAATTTCTGAGTTGGAAATTCATGTTTCAAAAAGAATCTCATCAAAAAAATTACAGATTGTTGACTGAAATGACGGTGCTAACCCTAACCGACGGGGTATGGTGAAGTGCATTACAAGCAAAACGTAGTTAAATTGGGGAAAATCGGTTAACATATGGGTCCTTGGTAGGGCCGCACAAAACCGACTCAACCCACCCAATGTAGTCAATCTCGGCCCAGATATCACCGATAATATCGGTTTCGGTGTTATCCGAGATGTCGATATTGTCGATATTTCACCGATATTGCCTATATTTCGCTAAAATTTCACCGATATATAGTGTCTCGGTCCCGGCCGATATTGACTACATTGAACCCACCAACCCAACCCACACCCGCCTGAAATTACCCGCACCCGACCCAACCCGCCTAGGAGCGGGTCGACTATGGGTCACAGCAGCAAAACCAATGACCGGTCCTGCAAGTGAGCATAATGATTGTGCGTCACAGAGTTGTAGACCAAGTCAGTATGCAGCCATAGCGGCTTAATGCAAAGCCATAATAGCGCATTGCAAAGCCATAATGGCGCTATACTGTATAGACCGTGAAGCACTAAGATAGTGGCACCCTGCAGGGCCAGTGAAGTGCAAAGGTAGCGCTACACTGTAAAGACATTTCGCTAAGTAATGAAGCTTATTGGCTGACACAATGAATCTTCATTGAGGGAAAGGCAGGACGAGGCCAAAGTGACAGATGCAACATGCGATGTTGGTATTAAGGCATATCCGTGGAATTGAGTTGGCCCAAACTCAAGGATGATGCAAGAAGGTAGAATAGACCAAGAGTTGGTCTATGGCATTAGTTCAAGGCTGGCCAAAGCTTGAACAGTGCAAACAAGTTAGTAATGCAAGAGTGGCATTGCTATTGTCAAGCTAAATTGGCGAAGTGAAGCACATATGACGCATGAGTAACTAGAGTGAGCTTAAGGAGTCGGCCTCGACGATTGAAGAATAAGGATTGTCCGTGCATTAGCTTAGAGTGATAAGCATGCAGGGCCAAGAGGGCTGAGCATTGGAGCGAGACAGAATTCAGTAAAGCACAATAGTGGTGAAATACGGCTCAAGTAACGGTTACAAGTTGGTTACGAGCTTCACAAGCATGCCAATGACGCGTGATGAAGTAGAACGGTTATAAAGGAGTTTATAAGCGTGGGAGACGGTTCCTAACTGCAATAGAACAGGTGTTGGATGATTGGCGCGAGTTGGAAGAGAACTGGCCAGTTAGCACAGTTATTGGCGGTTACAGAACTGCTCCATGGGACAGATGGCTGTCCCATGCGTGTGCAACGGTTGTGCATGGTTTGGCCAAGTAAAGCTGTTGTATAAATAGTCTTAAGGCATGGAAAATTCAGCAGGCTTACATAGGAGAGTGTGAGACTCAAAACAGGAGAGTTTTTGTAAGGATAAGGCTTGGTTCAAGGTGAACAAGTCTGTGTAAGTCCCTAAGTGGACAAGTTTTGTATTTCTTCTCTTTGATGCAATAAAAGAAGTTGATTGTGTCATGTTCTAAGTGTTCTTGGTTGGCTGATTGTTGTTGACAAAGTTTGGCAATGTTTGAATGCATTATGGGGTGCATTTGAGAAGTTTAAGTGAAGAGAAAGAAGGTTAAAGACTTCCGCTGAAGAACTGTTGAGTTGGCTGTTTGCATTGGTGCAAACTTATAAAGCTGAAGTGCAGGTGGGTGAAGCTTTATTCACAGAACCACTGTGCTTCCGGGTTACACTTTCGCGAAAAATTGCTTGGAGCATTTGAAGGTGTGACAAAACCCATCATATGGTGGGTCGACTGTGGGTGACAGTTTCCCTCACCCGACCCAACCCACCCACCCGCCTAAATATTTCTAAGTTAATTCTAACCCTTAGATTACCTATCCTAGATGAACCACAGCCGTTGAAGTAATGATATATAATGCCCTAACCCTAATCATCGCTAACTTCTCTTCATTTCCCTTCAGCGGCAGCCTCTTTTCTCCCTCTCAGACTCAGTTTCTTTTTTCCACTTTCTCTTCACTTTGTAAATCAAATCACAGCATCACCAGCAGCAATCAACATCATCACCAGTAGCATACCAACAACCGAAGGTGAGACTAGGAATCATTGTAATTACTAATTAGGGTTTTGGTTCCTAAGATTGATTTTGGGTTGGCTTATTTCGATTGGGTTCTTAATTCTTATTTTAATTTTGTTTCTTCTTCGCAGCAAGCTGCAATACTATATTACCATCAACTGAAGCCGCAGTATATGAAGTAGAAACTGCAAAGAGAATAAGGTACAAAACCCCTAAAACCTATGCTCTGTCTTCTACTCTTATTGCTATCTTCGTTTGCTGTTTGGATTTGTGATGGATTCGATTTTAAACTATTGATTATTGCCTATCATCATGTATCTGCTATGGTATCATTTAGTTTCTAGTTTATATATTTTAAACTTTAACTTTGCTTCTGTGGATATCAATTAGTCAGTAGGTTGTCAATTCCAACTTAAACTTATACTTAACATCAGAATTTCAACTCTATATGGTGTGTTT
Organism: Papaver atlanticum; assembly: GCA_023531105.1. Classification (NCBI taxonomy): domain Eukaryota; kingdom Viridiplantae; phylum Streptophyta; class Magnoliopsida; order Ranunculales; family Papaveraceae; genus Papaver; species Papaver atlanticum. The sequence goes on along the minus strand of JAJJMB010003724.1, from coordinate 1,152,848 downwards.
GATTGCCTTTAGATTTGAATCATACTCATGATCAGGTGGATGAATATTAGAGGTATCTGCTCAGTGGTTGGCAGGCCAACAAATTCTTAGTAGACGAATTTATTAAATGTATAGGCAGAACGTGGATCTGAGTTGTACAATTCCAACATATTTAAACTTGGTAGCTTAACTTACAATGGTACATGTTCTGCCCATCCAAGTCCACTTACCTGTAAAGTAAGTTAAGTAACTGAATTGAAATCAACTCTCAATATATCATCTCTGCAGGGTTTAAGGCTCTTTTGAAGTTTAGAGTTATAATGGATGCTTTGATTACTTGCATCAATTTTTTCTTATAGAGTACTCGTTAGGTTTTTTGTACTTCTATTTCATTCATTCTAATTGTTCATTTCGCTTGCAGAGCTATTTGGTGACCTGGCTACTTCTTCCATCATCATAGATGATTGATTCCTATTGGCTTAGACAAGGTAATGACGCCAAGGGTCATTGTCAGTAGCTTGATCTTTCTGAGTTCATTGTTTGTCTGTCTCATCTTTGTTATTGTAACTAATTTACATACTTCGTTTTATTTCAGGCTTTCAGCGCATTCAGGGGTAAAACATCCACATATTTTCGAGGATCGCTGCTGGTCGCTTTATATGATCTTAGGCTTTAGTATAGTAGGCAATAGTAATGCACTCTTTTATTTTTTGAGCTTTGAACAGTTGAACTCATTTCTTGTTATTGTTAGCTTTATCACTTTGCATGCAGTTTTCAACTTTGCACTAACTTCTTACTTCTCTGGATTTTTATTTTGTAAACACTTTTAAGTAACTTCTTATGATGTTAATTGTCTACACTTGACTTGGGGTCAGCTTTTTGATAAAAGCTATTACATCCAATCTGTAATAGTCTTAGTTATTTGTATACAAGTAAGTTTAACAGTAAGACTTTAAGTCTGTAACTGTAATGTTCATTGTATTTTATGGTGGGTAACCTACCACCCACCCGATCCAACCCACCGTAATGTGGGTCGGGTGAAAACCGACCCATTGTAATGTTGGGTTGGTTGCGGGTCACAACTTCTGTTACCCGCCATCAGTGGGTTGGGTGGTGGGTGAGGCCAAAACCGACCCAATCCAAACCATGTGCAGCCCTAGTCCCTTGTAGAAATTAGACTCTCTCATCTAGGTTTATCAACTCATGCATTTTTTTATTATTATTACTTCATTTTGATCTGTAAAGAATTTGACAGTGGAATGTTAATACTCCGAATGTTCTATTTGATAGTGATATAGTTAAAGATGCTTGTAAGATAAGAATTTCCTTAAGTGGGAAAAGTAAGCTTATTTGGATTCATGCGCATATAATGATACTAGGGAATGACCCGTGCCGTAACGGCACGGGCTCTTTCACATGGTAATCAGCTTAGGTTGTAACCAATCGTTTATGCCTTTGTTCTAGAACTGTGATTTTTAGCCACCAATTTAAGACATCCTTAGCCTCACCTACCTTTATCCAATTTGAAGTGTCAAAAGTCTCCATTAATTGCAGAAACGTCAATAATCTTTTCACGGTCATCTGTGTTTGGACTTTAGAGAAAGAATACATATAAAGACATAAAATCTAAATTATTTATAAAATAAAAAAAATTATACAAAGAGATCAAATAAAACGTTTGATTTTATTTAAAGAACATTCCCCCTTATATTCACGTGCCTAATACAGACACTATTTTCTCTAGAAGGACTTCTAAAAGATTAGATTACAATTGAACAATACTACCCATCTAAGGGATCTTCTCATTCTCTCTGGACCCTTTTTCTTGTACTGATGAAGGAGCCTTTGCCACTGTTTAACAATACCATTCAAATATATATCATGGTGCTTATACCCAAAAAGAGCAGTTAATTCCGCCAGTCAACAAAAACATGGGCCTAAAATAAGATTACTCAAACATTTTATAAGTAGAGTCCACAACATCAATCCATTTCCAAGGAAGTGTTGATAGACGCATTTATGTGTCTATTTTGATCTCAATTGTATGTATTGTTAGTGATCGATTTTATATTTCTTATGGCTTTTTATGTCTTTGTAGGTGTTTTTGGAGCAATAAGCTCTTGCGGAAAAATTGGCTCGGAAAGTAGCATTTGGACCTCTAGAGGACGCGTGAAAGGCACCCCGGAAGTATGTTGGTGACGCCCCAGAAAAGTTATATTTACACCCCGGATGAATTGCTATCTACACCCCCAAATGGATAGGGGGTACCCTCTTTACTTTTTACACCCCAGTGATATCAGCACCCAGTTATTGGATCAGGGCACCGCCTTAATCTTCACGGTTTAAAGGAATGTTTTGGCGGGAAAAATTGCAGCACTTACGTGAAATTCTGGGAAACATTTGAGCAAGATTTTATCGAGATTTCTTGCTGGATTGGGTTCGAATTAGCCTGTTAGGACAAGACAG
>JAJJMB010003724.1:1095158-1150393 GCA_023531105.1 Papaver atlanticum | reverse complement strand
GAAAGAAGATAATCTCTATCTAAGTTTGGAAGGAATCTTGGGAACTCAGGAGACGCGTACAACAGAGGAAAGCAAAGAAGAAAAAAAGGGAAGAACTAAACCCGTATATACTTGTTGTTACGAAGTTGGTTAAGTGGAAAGATACAGGGGAGATATTATTGCTTTTACAGGGTACGCATTCCATAACAGCCTAGGATTTGTTTCTCTTAATACATGAGGAGTTTATACAATGTGGGAAACGCGTGAAGGAAAAGAAAGAAATAAGAGAAAGTCCGAGACTTTCTGAGAAAGACAAGAGAGATATTCTCGAGTTTTAATCGGCCGGTGATTATATATATAGGCTTGGGAAGAGTCAGAGAAGGTGTCGAGAGTTTGGGGGTTAGGGGCAGTTAGTAGAGGCTGCAGAGCCGAGAAGAAGAAGTGCAGAAAATCATTTATGCTGCTGCTGAAGAAGAAGGAGACGAAGAACATTGGACGAACACAAACATTCACATATTCTTCTACACCATAAATTTGTCGTTCTTCTACAGTTTTATAAAATTGTAACCATTAAGTGTTGCAGATTCTCTGTATTGTTATTTCTCTTCAATAAAAACACCTTTTGAGCCATGTTTCTATCTTATAAGTGTGTTTTGAGCATGATGAGCTAAACCCCAACATTGGGACGACGGAGGAAGCCATGTTTCACAATTGATTGGTAACTATAATGATTCTTCATGACTTTTTGCACTAATTTAATTGTTTTATGATTTTTATTAATTAGTTGTGATTTTGTCTGATGACGTATGCTTAGACTTAGAGCTTTTGATGCGTCATGCTTATGATTTACAATTAATCTTTTACAAAATCTACCTTTGGCAAAGAAATAGAGTCCATAAAAGAGCTACAAGTATTATGAATCAATATACGAAACAATTGAATGTGATTAATGGTGGAAACCCGAGTCCTAGTTCTCTCGATATTTTGTGACAATCGTGTGTACATATTTTCTTTATTTTTAGTGTTTTCTATTTTTAAGTCTTAAATCAAACCTCAACGAGTCCGAGTGAACGACAATTTTTTACCACTATCTACAATCACATCAAGTGTCGTGGAGATAGAAGAACCACCACAGATAATATCCTTAGTTTATGGCTTCCTCAAACATCGTATATGTTGCAAATTGCAATTGTTGCATATATTGATTCTCAAGCTTCAGTGTTTTGGATCCATATCCTGCAGTGATGATCAGATATAAGAACTTAGGTAAAGATACTCATCTGTGTCAAAGATGGGTGCAAAAACGATAATACATAAAAAAAAACATACTCTACGATAAGCAATTGTTCAAATGCACCGTGTTTCTAGACATGAATATTTCAGTTATCTTAAACATGGGAGTGATAATTGTGCACATACACTCCACATATAAACTTCCCTTCTGCTAATGAGTGTATGATTTGAGTAAATTTTTATCACTTATTATCAACCGCTTATTTAGAGTTGGACACTACCATGTTAGCTAAGTGAGTTATCTGGTTGGCGTTCCCTTCATCTATACATGTACAGTTTCAGAAATTATGGAGTTAGCTTAATAGTACAAAATGCTAGCTGCTTTTAAATTAATGATAACCTAAAGCTCTCCGATGTCTCTGCAACGTGTTTCAAAGTCAAGACAAAATGATGCTACAGGGGAAGTAATCATTGTTTCAAACCTCAATCTCCTATAAGTTGATTTAGTTGCCCTGTCATGGAAAAAACTAAATGATGCAGATTATATGCATGGAACCTTGTTGACTTTAACATCGCTAAAATGAGAAAGAGATAAATTAGGAGTAGCACAACAGGTGACTCCACAACGCAAAAAGAAATTAGATAAATTTCATAACGATTAACTTTTAAAAACATAAATAGAATCCAGGCTACATACGTATTATCAAACCAATTCACTGTTTCACGGTAAAGTGCATGACTAACAATTTTTGCTTATAACTTATATTATTCTTGAAATAAGAAAAGACGTCGATGAAGATGCTCAGAGTCATATAAAATTCTCAGTAGCACAATGAATCATTGGCAAATGACTTAGATACCACTTCTCTTTGGATCGATCTTAAGCAAAAAAAGAATTATTATAATTTGTTTGTCAATCTCATAAAGTAGATAAATAGTGATATAGAGAGACCAGGGTTAGAAATTTATTCTACTTTTATTTCTGAGCACGATAAAGTGAATTTTAGAATTTCTTTCAAAATTTTGTTCAAACTATCTTCATTTGGTTTTATGCGTTGTTTTACTCAAATCGAATCCCCAGAAATGAGACGTCCAATAAGTAGGAAATTATTACAAACAGATTAAAGATGCCTTACCTATCCGGGTTGCTACAGATAGGAGCTCCAAACTATAGCCATAGTTGTATAGCCTAATCAGAAGATAATCTTGAATACTCAATCCAGTACACTGAGAAACAGCTTATCCAGATGCTAATAAATATTTATTGGTTCATAAAAATGCAATCATAAATATTAATTTTATCGGTTCCAACCTACTCATACCATTTAACAATCCACCACAGAATCCGACAGCGGCAAGCTCATCAGGAGAAGAGGACCACATTATCCTGCAGGAACCCAGAGTATCCTGAATGTTCTGTCCATACCTCTGAGCTGCCATACTAAAACAAAATTAATTAGCAAGATAAATCTGTATAACACAAATAGTCAATTAATTTTACAAACTTTTGTGAAGAAGAACGGTTACCTCGGAAGGCAACTTATTCTTTTTCCCTTTTCCAAGACACCCTTCTATTTTACGACTATATACAAAACCTCAATAACAAAGAGGACTTCATTGGGCTTGTGTCCAAATAGAATTTGTTGCAAAACATAAAATGTCTAGATCTCAGGGGTGGTCTAGCTGTACACTCTGGGGGAAAAATTTCAAAGATATGAGTAATCTTACAGTATTATAAAACACAACATGAATGACGGCTAAAATTATAACACACCATATGAATAGGGGCAAAACAAATGTTGCTTTTCATTACAAAAATTATCTTCCGCCTGTGAAGGGTCGATTGTTAGATATTTGTCCTGTGGACCAAAGAAGTGGCACGAGGTTGGCAGATAATCTAGTCAATCAGCTTCAGTTAGTGAGGTGTTTATATCCAAACAAAAAGAAACAAAGATATGAGTATACCTCCATATTTTGATAATGAGACTACAGGCGTGTGTGATAGATGGCAGTAAGAATCTGAGGTATAAGATAAATGTAGTATGCGTGCTTCAGTTGTTGCTGGTGTGAATAAACTTGGGAGATCCATCTTCCTTGACGGGATAAATAGCTGGTTGCTTTCATGTGAATCCTTCGCAAAATGTAGATTTGGTAAAGCATATAAATAAAAATCCAAAACATGTAAAAAATGAACTTCTAGAGGAAAATTGTGTTTTGGTTGGAACATTTTGTCGAACATGTACAAAACATTGGTTAATCTTACAATGTAAGAAATATAGGTATCAAATCAAATTTTCTTGGACAGTTTAATTTAGTATTAAGATTTGGAAATACAACAGGGACCAAATATACTAAATCACATATCAAATCTACAGACAAAATGCAATTAACAAAATTTACAACAGGTGAGTAAGAATTTAAAAGCGGAAGAGAAGAATGAGAGCAAACGTACTCGAGTAGGTTGAGAGATTATCCTTGGACCTTTAAAAGCCTAGATGAGCGCTTTTATTTTAACGCTAAAAGGGAGCTGAAAAGATAATTCTAAATTTCCAATAAGAGAAAAATTCTTCTGAGTTGAATGAGAGGGCGAGTCACTGTTAAGGTGCGCGTTACGGAAGAGAGAAGGGAAATAATAAAGGCGAGGAATTTAAAGAGTTGGAGAACGAATTTATTACAACGGACGCGTGGCATGGATGACGCGCAATCTTTGGATTTATATGGATATCAGAATATACCGGGACGGGAGTGGAAATCCTAGCCGCTAGTTGATCCCAACGAATGTATCCTGGCTGCTGAGTGACTCACCAAACACTACTGTTGTATAAGCATTGATGTTTTGTGTGAAAAGTGATTATAGAGTTGTTAATCTGGTAGGTTTATTCGGGTATTTTTAATGGACCACTATATTTTTCGAAAGAAAAAGGTTATATTAAGAGAAAAAAAAATCCAGATATAAGGTTAAACAAGGAGGATTATATTTGAATAGATTCCTCCCAGTTGAATAGAATTTGGTTACAGACAGTGAATCTGAAAGTTTGTCTGTTGCAGACCAGAGAACTCCAGTCTTCTTGATCTTGTAAATAAGTTCAGAAGCAGCCATACAACGTAGCCCAAAAACCCTGTTATTTCTTTCATCCCAAATGTGTCACAACAATGCATATTGCATTACAGCCGCAACTTCTTTAACCCTGCCTCTCAACATGCTGAAATCCCATTCATCAAAGAAGCTTTGAATATTTCTTGAAGACACCCATGATAATCGCAACGTCTTGACAAAGTGCATCCAAACTTCATGTGTATAAGAACAGTGCAGCATCAGATGTGACTCAGTTTCCACCAGGGACGGACCCAAGAATTTGTGTTGGGTAGAGCTATATTCTCAAGGTTGTGTTAGCGGTCGAAGGCCGTAAAGAATTTTTTTAGCTTGTCTGTGAAGAGAGTTCGGTTGTATATTCATAATGAAGTCCACAGACGAACATCAATAGAATTTTCAGACAAATTCTAAGTAAATATGAATCAAATCAATACATTTCTAATATTGTAGTAGTGGAGGCAATCTAAGAAAACTAAAATTTTAGTTAATTCTGGTGTTAATTAGCTAGTGATCTTGATAACCAGTGGGCTAATATCATTAAGCTGCTGGGCTAAGTTCAAAAATAACCTAAATAAGTACCCTAAAAAATTTTCCAACAAAAATAAGGGACGGGCTATAGCCTCACTTAGCCCCTTGCTAGGCCCGTCCCTGGTTTTCACTTCAGTGTTACAGATAACATATGTGACGTTATTGACATCAATTCCTCTGTGTCTAAGAGAAATTCCTACGGAATGAACAAACCATCAAGTTTGTTGATTTTGATCCCACTATGGACTCAACATACATGAAAAATTGATGTTCAGACCAACAAATTTGTTGGTTTGTTCATTGAGTTGGATGATGTAGCGCGCGCTTGATGAAAGAGCGGGCGAGCTTGGTACCAGCGCTGGCGTTTGAGCCAAAAGCTCTGGCGCTTGTCTTTCCAGCGCACGCCCTTGATTAAAGCGCCGCGTTTTTCATAGAAGCGCCAACGGCTGAATCTGGACGGTTGAAAACTCTTGTGATCTAACGGCTATAATTTTTGAGTTCTATAAATACTCCTCATTTCAACTCCAAATTCACACATTCTTCACTCTCAAATCATCTACAAAAATGCCTCCCAGAGTTCGTGGTGTTAGATTCACTCAACAAGAGGATTTAGCTATTTGTAGAGCCTTTGTTTTTCACACACAAGATGTTGTCATGAGTAATGTAGCCGATTCGACGTTGACTTTCTGGGAGAAAGTTTATAGAATGTTCACCGCTGAAACGGGGAACATCCATGGGCGTGATTCTCACGAATTGTCGCATCGTTTTAGTTCAATTAGTATGAATGTATCGGAGTCCGCCGCTTTACTAATTGAGAATCACAAAAATAAGCTCAACGGTGAAGCTGAATATGAAGTGTTGCCCAGAACTCTAGTGATGTGGGCAGCATCTCACGGTGGTCGTCCTTTCGACTTTCATGCTTGTTTCAACATTCTTAGGGTGCTCAACAGATACGATCCCTACATCGCCCTAGGAATTCCACCACCCGCCGAGAATTGACACCTATGTAGTAGTTGTTTTAATATAATGTATTTCTTTTATTCTCATGTATGATGTGGTTGTTCAATGCAGTATGTTTTTATTTATGAGATTGATGGTGCAATGTTTAATCGAGGAAATTTTTTAATTACTTATGATATTGATGTCGCAAATGTGAAGACATCCACATGTTTGGTTTTAGATAATCGTAATAACACAAAATAAACAGCAAACTAAATAACATAATACCATAGTGAATCGATTTGTCCTTCAACTTCAATCATCCCACTCCACAAAAAAACACTTAGGACATTCCCAGAAATGCCTTCCATATGTGTCTTCTTCATAAGAAGTCCGCAAATGCATAAAAGTCTTGCAATTGGGCTTTGAGAATCCACTGATTCTCTGTGGACAATGTTTGTATTCGTGATCTCCATATCCACAATGCTTGCAGTGTAATAACTCATTCTTCAATTTGGCTTTAAGTTTAAAGTTTCTGCAGAGTGTTGCAATATTTTTTTCTTCTTTTTTAATCTTCATAGCCTCATCTAGCATATGTGGTTCCTCTGGACAGTTGGGATCTTGACATTGCAAATACCTGAGCTTTTCCGGTTGTGAACAACCTTCTCGCGGACACTTTGAATGCATCCAAGGGCATTGCAGAAGACTGTGGTTATCCATGAAACATAATGGACAAACCTCTTTTGCTTCGACACATAATATTTGCTTCGCTTTGCCTTTAGAAAACATGGTGGATGTTGAGAAAGAAATCTGTTGGTTTGGTTGAGAGGCCACCTCTAGTGTTGTATTTATAACAAAAAAATATGCGTTGGTAATTCATACGGGCGGTTTTAGTAAAATCGCGCGGTTATACTACAAACGCCAACTCCTATGGTAATTCAAACGGGCGCTTAAAGGAAAGCCGCGCGGTTATACTACAAACGCCAACGACTAAATTTCCAACGGCTCGATTTTCTTTCTTGACCTATAAATTCCATTCTTCCCATCTCCAAAATCACATCTTCTTCTTCTTCTTTTTTTCTAAAACTCTTGATCTCTCTCACTCTTCAGAAATGTCTGTTAGAAATCGTGGTCCCAAATTTACTGAAGAAAAGGATATAACTATATGCAAAGCATATTTTTTTCATAGGGTAATCACTGGTATGGGCTTTCAAGACGCTTATTTTTGGGAGAACGTTTTTTCAATGTTCGTCTCACTGACAGGAAACCGAGATGCTCGTCGATTGCGTGCTCGTTTTCAATCTATTAGGCTTGCAGTCCAGCCATTTCTTGCTCTGGTAATGGAAATTGATCGAGAAAAGTTCATCGGTGTAACTGAAGATGAAGTGATCCAAACAGCTCTTGATAATTGGGAGGAAGCTCACGGCAAACCTTTTCGTTACGAAGCGTGTTTTAGAATTCTAAAAGTTGGTCCATCTCAAGCACATTTCTACTACACTCGAATGCCGCTCCCGGTCTTTACAATGGAAGAAGATGTTACTCTTGTTCGATGTTGGTTACATCGTTTGATCAGACCAATGAACAGTGATTATTTCTGGGAAAGAGTATTGGGACATTTTGTAGCATCGCGGAACGAAATCATAAGAAACAGTAAGAGCCTAGAACTAAGAATTGCATTCATCACTAAGGAAGTCAAACATTATACAGAAGTTTTGTGGATGGTTCACCGTAACTATTCTGGATTATCCAACGAAGAACTGGTGAGTATCTTATTACCTTTGTCCTCACTGATCAACTGCATCATAAATATCTGAACTTGTTGTTTATCTGTTATATAGAAAACCATCGCTCAGACCAAGTTTACTGAAGAAAGTGGAAGAGAGTTTAAGCATTTTGAATGTTATGAACTCTACAAAGAGAATGTCACTGGATTTGATGTAGTTTGATGTTTTTGTTGTGGTTTATTAAAATGTGGTTTGATGTTATTTGCAAGTTTAAATTATAATAAATTTCACTTAATCTGAAGTGGAAATCTATTTTAAAATCTAAATATTTTCATTCATTGATATTACTGCCAATTCTTTTACAAGATATAAACTTAGACAATAATAAAAAGTACTCAACAACTTCAATAAAAATCAAGTACAAGTTTTGGCCTCCTGTTTATCTTCATTTGACGTATCTTCCATTCAATCACGTACAGAACGGAGTCTGTTAACAATGAATTATCACAAGATGTCTTTAGATGTACAAACAGTTCTAAAGAACCCGTCGGCACTTCGATCTAGTTTAAGTGAATCTTATATCAGAAGAGAAGATTCTCAAGAATAAACAAACTAGGTGCAATCAAAGTTCAACAACCATTAGTCAATCAAATCAATCGAAAACTAAAATAAGCTGCAATTATTTAGTTTCCCACCAACGGTACCCGTAGAGCTTCTTGATCCCACAAATTTTTTTAAACGAGCGGTCGTAAGAGATTTCACTTAATTAGGGTACTTTCCTCTCCGGATAGACGGCTCCACCAGAAACAACAAAAAGATGAAGTTTGCCTGGCTCTTAGGATAGTTTGCTCGAAATGCAAACTTGGGTATTTATAGGCCAAGAGAAGGCGATCACTCTAGCCATTGAAATAGATTTTAGAAGAGAAAATTCAAGAGAAGTGAATTTTGGTGTGAGTGAATTGTTTGAAATTGATGGTAATTTATAGAGGTAAAAAGTGAATTTTGAATTTAAAAAAAAAATACCCGTTGGCGTTTTTGCTACAAACGCCGGCGTCCTACGTTCAAGCGCCGCGTTGAAGCTTTGAGCTCCAGCGCTTGTCCTTCCAACGCTGGCGGTTTACCTACGAACGCTAGCGTGTGTTTTACGCTCGCGCGCTTGGTTATCAAACGCCGAGTGCTTTACCATAGTGGAAAAACCAGTTTGGCCATCCACCTGGCTCAACAAAAAGATGGGTTTGTTCATTCTCATTGGAATTGACCTAAGCAAAGTTTTTGTAAGGATAGAGTGATGAATCATTGTCCAAACCATAATACTCACCTTAAGAGGGATATCTTTCTTCCACAGATATTTTGAGAAAGTGCATCTTGTAGGTTCATCAGCCAGTAGACCATAACATCTTTTTGTTGAGAAACTATTCATAATCTCCATTTCATCTTTTTCTTCATTAAAGATTGGTGTGTTGCCCAAGTCTCGTTTCAGCAAATCCCATTCCAGTTGTTCGTTGGCGTTTATATGTCTCTTGAAAGTGCAAACCCATCTCTCATCTTGAACCATATCCTTAACGGTTGCATTTTTATCCTTGCATGTGAAAATGACAGAAAAAAGGTCCTTCAAAACCCCTTTATCCACCCACCTATCATTCCAGAAGTTAATACCTGCAGCATTGTTAATCTTAAATCTAGAGGATTTTGAATAGCATGTACTACTTTTAACACATTCTTACAAAAACTTCTGCATTGAGAGGAGCTATCATCCGTAGGCATGAGAAGTCTTTCATTGCTCTTAAACTTTTGATATATGATTCTCCTCCACAAAGCTTTCTTACATTTTGAATATCTCCAGATCCATTTTGCTAATAACGCCTTGTTCACAATTCTCAATTTCTTAACCCCTAAACCACCATAAATCTTAACCCCTGGAGTCATTTCTGGAAGTTGGATTTAACACCAAAAGTCCTCCATTTTTTATGGAAGTGTGTGCACAGTTGCATGTCTGTCAAGTACAAGAATGTTAAATACGTTTCAAATATAAATTTTATTTGCTCTATATGTCATAATGCTACAAAAACTCATGATCACGTGTTTTTAGAATGTCAAGTCTCTAAACATATATGAAATAATCTAGATAATAACTTTACAGGAATGTTCACTGATATATGTCTGACCCATTGGATTTAGTAAATGGTTCACCAGTAGAAACATTATGTGAATAATTAGGCATGATATGACCTTGTGGCAGGGTTTACCTTATGGCATCTCTGGAAGCAGAGATGTGTCATCATCTTTGATGGTGCAACATTACATGTGGATAACTTGTTAAACAAATTAGACAAGAACTATCTGAATGGGTGGACAATACCAGAAACTAACTGCTAAGCATAATATTGTGCTACCCACTGTAACATCAGTTCCTTGGGAACTGCCTAAAGCTACATTTATTAAAATTAATTTTGATGTTTCATTTTATAAAGAGAATAATTGTATAGGGTCTGAACTAATAATTATGCTAAGTGGTGCAAGCTCATTTCAAGGTGCCTGATGTATCCTAGCAGTAACGGATGACGACAAACATGTCAAAGCAATCGCGTCACTTGAGAAGGCAAAGACAAAACAAATTATTAATCTGCATGGAAAGAGACTGTCTTAATGTAGTAAATGCGTTGAATAGCAACACATGGTCTATTATGTGGATAAATAATGCAATTGTTAGAGCTTGTCTTGCGCTACTTAAGTGTTTTTGTAAGTGGATTGTTTCTCATATATCTAGAGAAACAAAAAATGTAGATAAGAGCAAGGACTACGAGATACACTATGTTAGAGTCTATTCCTTTAAATAAAGAGAGTATAGCAGAAGTGTTAGAGCATTGCTCGATCGAACTCGCAAGCGTTGCTATCTCAAGCTTGTTTGTCAAGTTTAGTTGATCAAAACTATATACTTGATTTATAGTCTACTTATAGCTATGTCTCAGATTAGGATAGAATGTGTAGCTGAGCTTTAGATTTCATGGCGTTCATCGATTGAAGGCGAAGATCTACTTAGGAGAGCTTGGAGGAACTTCATTAACAAAAGGTATGTGGAGACTAAAACTTATCTATCACTCAGAAGTAGATTATATTCTATCTTCTAATGAGACTAAGTCGTATAGCTATATAGACTTTTACATTATACACATTTAATTTTTGGAGATGAGTTTATCTCGCGTATCTATTTCTCGAAATATGTGTTGGAAGCTTTTTGCTTCAACTATGTTCATCATTATTCTTGACAAGTTTAGTTGGAGACAATTTATTTGTTGGAAACTAAATATTAAGTCAAAAGATGATCATGTGAAAATTGCCTTGAAACATCTTACATGATTTGTGTGAAACAATCATTGGATGTCGACTTGGAAAGTTTTGTATTGATTATTAGAGCATAGCTCGGTTGAACCCACCAAGCGTTGGTATGTCAAGTTTGGTTGTCATATTTTAGTGAATCAAAACTCATCTAAGAGTCGCTTGATTATGTAACTAGAGACAACTTCGTATAGGTTAGACTAGAAAGTCTAGGATTATGAGACATACAAGTATTACTCGAAGACTTGAAGAATATGAAGAAGTAACAAGCTACAACGACGACATCGTCCTTCCTCTTGAGGTTAGTAATATTTGACTTGAACTGTTTCATTCATAACGTATCTTTCAAGTTGTGCTATATTGAAGATATAACTGCGAAGCTGTGAATGATTATACTCTAGTAGTAAAACATGATCACATGATCATAGTGTTAAGGAATTAGGATACGAAGTATAACGCTTATCTTTTGAACTTCGTATATATGACATCAACATAATCGTATGAATGCTATTGTGATTATGTGTATGGGTAAAAGTGAAGATTTCATCCTAGGAAACAATGTTTACATTTGTTTAAAGGAAGTACATTCATGAACTTGTTTTATGAATCGAAAGGGAAATCGTTAGGCTTATTGGTATTGTTATTCATTGCATATCTTTGGATTACCAATATGTGTGAGTTAGTAGAACCGATCATAACTTGTTATGTATCTTGGTATAACTAATCACAGTGCCTGACATATGTATCGGTATGACTTTTATTAGTGTAACCGATCCTAAATAATCACCTAAGATGGTATGATCGATATTTGTAATTGGTGTGACCGATCATAGTAATTGGTGTGACCGATAACAAAAGAGTTGTGTAATCGGTCCTAGTAATTGGTGTAACCGATCACAAGTAATACCATGAGTATATGGTAACCGGTCCTAGTAATTGGTGTAACCGATCCTTGTAACTGATGTAACCAGTCCCAGTAAGCATATTAAGGTAGAACCGATCTTTGTGTTTGGTAGAACTGTAAACCCATGATTAGTGATTTGATATTTGATCAATCACATAGTTGTCTTGGAATACAGATGAACCAATTCTAAACTTGTTTGGAAGTGTGGTATAATCGATTCCAAGATTGTAAATATGAAAAGGGATTTACAAAGAAAAGATGTCAACATACTTTGAACATGATCAGTAACTCTTTTCTTTTATTGTTCAAAGATATTCCTTAATAACTCAAGGAGATCCCAGACCGAAATAAATTAAGAATCTTTTAATTAAGGTTATTAGTTTTCTATGCTTTTAATTTCCAGCAATTAAATGCATATCTCTGGAAAATAAAAATTGGTAATGTGCATTTACTAATTGGAGATTTTCTAGTGAGATTTCGGAAAATATTGGACAAAGCATTTCCAGGAATTATGAAAACCGATTTGGGCATTTATTGCATATCTTGAGAATATTCGGTTTTGGAAATTCCTTGGTGTCCAAACATCCTTGGCCTATAAATACCCAAGTTTGCATTTCGAGTAAACTATCCTAAGAGCCAGGAAAACTTCATCTTTTTGTTGTTTCTGGTGGAGCCGTCTATCCGGAGAGGAAAGTACCCTAATTAAGTGAAATCTCTTACGACCGCTCGTTTAAAAAAATTTGTGGGATCAAGAAGCTCTACGGGTACCGTTGGTGGGAAACTAGATAATTGCAGCTTATTTTAGTTTTCGATTGATTTGATTGACTAATGGTTGTTGAACTTTGATTGCACCTAGTTTGTTTATTCTTGAGAATCTTCTCTTCTGATATAAGATTCACTTAAACTAGATCTAAGTGTCGACGGGATCTTTAGAACTGTTTGTAGATCTAAAGACATCTTGTGATAATTCATTGTTAACATACTCCGTTCTGTGCGTGATTCATCACAAGAGATTCAAGTGGTG
Source organism: Papaver atlanticum (assembly GCA_023531105.1). Taxonomy (NCBI): domain Eukaryota; kingdom Viridiplantae; phylum Streptophyta; class Magnoliopsida; order Ranunculales; family Papaveraceae; genus Papaver; species Papaver atlanticum. Next base: position 1,137,632 of record JAJJMB010003724.1, on the reverse strand, counting down.
TTGTGCAGGGTTTTTATTGAAGATTAAAGAAGATTTGAAGACAAAGAAGATTTCTTATTTGGTTTCTATATCTTTGGGTGTGCATAAACCTTGATCGGCTGGTATCCAACTAGAATCGGATTTATTCGATTGGTTAGTTGTGTAAGATCGGCATCACCTTATAGTTTCTTGTTTGATTCTATATTGATTGATTGCAAATCTAAACTCTGCTACTTCGGTAGTTGTTGGATAGATTGATCTGGCCAGACAAAGGAGTTTATTTGTTAAACGGAATATCCTTTGCTTATGACTTGAGATATCTTCATCTGTAAGAATCAAGAGAGTTGTTACCAAACAGATTTGTTGTTCATTTACTGTTTGGAATACGATCCAAAGGAATTGTTCCAGTGCGTGCACTTATTGAATGTCGGAAGCGCAGGGATACTGAAGAAACTAAGTGAACTATAGGTTTAGTTGCTTAGTCTCAACTATACAAAGTTGGTTTAGATTTTGTATAGCAGCTTAATTCTGAGAGTATTCAATTCTGGACTAGGTCCCATGGTTTTTCAGCATTTGCGGTTTCCTCGTTAACAAAATCTTGCTGTGTCATTTACTTTTATTTTCCGCAATTATAATTGTTGTTATTATAATTTAAAGTAAATTACACAAACGTTAACTCCGTATTACTTGATAGTGATCCTATAGAGTTTGGTGAAGTCCGAACCTATTATCAAGTAATCACACTTTGATTGTTGTATTGTCTCGATCTCGTATCCATAGACGATCACACAAAGTGTGAATACCGGTTTATAGTATTGTCTCGACTTTGTCCATAGACAATCACTTTCGGTAAGAGGACTTATATGTGGATAAATTAAAGATTGTGGTGTATTTGGGTACCCTCGTCTTTTCAATTGGTATCAGAGCGGGAAAACACGAAAAGATCTAACAATTTGTGTTTGGTGCGATCCAACCTATAAGAAATGAACTCGAGTTCACATGAATCGATGTCAGTTAACCTACCGCCAAAATTTGACGGAACAAACTATCTATGGTGGAAATCTGCTATGAGATATTTTCTTCAATCAAGATACTTTAATACTTGGCTATTAGTCATCGATGGTTATAATCGCCCGAAAATATAAAATTCGGAAACTGAGTTTAGATGCTTAGTGGATTATTCAAACGAAGAAAAGGCTTTTGCAAAGCAGAATTCAGATGGTTTGAATACTATTATACATGTTGTAAGTCGTGATCTACAACATCATGTATCAACATGCCAAACTTCAAAGGAAGCTTGGGATAATCTTCAGATCGTATTCGAAGGAAATACATCAAAGAAAGAAGCTAGACTTCAAACTCTTACGTATGAGTGGGAAAACCTTCGAATGGATGACAACGACACTTTTGAAGAGTTTCATATTAAACTCTCTGAGATAGTTAATGCTTCTTTCTCACTTGGAAAGACTATTTCTGAAAAAGATATAGTGTGCAAAATTCTCAGATCGTTGCCATCTAGATACGATTCTAAAAAGCATGCAATTATAAAAGCAAATGATCTTTCAACACTCTCACGAAGCACACTCGTTGGAAAGTTAAAGATCTTTGATCATGAATAACAGTCTATTCAAGCTAAAGGAATTGCTTTTAAAGCTGCAAAATTTCCAAAAGCCCCAGTGGAGAAAGATAGATTGATGGATGATTCTGATGAACTGATTGCAGAAAATTCTGATGATGAAATTGAACATTCATTATCATTGATCACAAGACATTTTCGAGATCTCTTAAAAAAAATGAGATTTATAAAAGATACTCATCGATCTTCCCGACCCCATGATCGAGTTTCTATCAAAAACAAGAAAGATCAGGAAGAAGATGATGAATATCAGCCTCAGTGCTTTAAGTGTAAAGGTTTTGGTCATATGGCTAAAGATTGTCTTAATCTTAGGAAATACACTGGGAGCAAGGCATTGGTTGTAACTCTAGACGAGACCTCTGATTCATATGATTCTGAAGAAGAGGAAACAGTTAATATTGCATTAGTTGTCAATTTAATTCCTTCTTCCTCCATTAGTGATTTAACCATTTTATAAATGGACATGTCTTCCGATGTTAATAAATCATCTAATGGTAAAGGGAAAAATATGACAAAATGCAAAACTGTCTCAAAAAACAGAATTGTTAAAAGCTGCATATGCAATTCCAACCAATCTCAAGATACTTCGTTAGTTCGAAGTAACAAGAAAAGATTTTTTTCATACGATACTAGATCAAGGACACACTGGTTGTTCCAAAACCCATAATGAGAGAAAATCTCATACTAATACCACTTAACCGGTATTAGAATTACATCCTCACCCTGTGTGCCGAATCTGTGTGTGAGGGAGTAAAAATCAAGGCATTTATGTGTAGATTATGGGAATAAAATCCAGTAATTGAAAATATATTTAAGATATTCGTATTTATAGGAATATTATATTTTCGAAAGTATGAAAAATAAAAAAAGATCTTTCTCCTTCTTTGGTCATTCCTTGTCCGAACTATGAGTCAGGATCCGATGTCTTCTCTTGATAAGGTGCTTGATCTAAAAGATCTCCTTAAGAATAAGTCTGCACCTTCTCTTGATGTTGAGAAACCCAAGAGGAAAATCAAAAAGAGAGATTGGCTTAGCAAGAAGGAAAGAGAGAATATGCTGAAGAAAGATCAGTGTATTGAGGCATTGACACACTTTTGTGTTCAATCAAAGACATAATTACATGTTCTTGCAGAATCCTTCACGAAAACTTCTTAACTGCAAGAAATTCTGGTCAAGCAACAAGGTTAGCTACTTGAAGAAATTCATAAGCTGAAGACTGAAAGTAATAATCTGCCTTCCTCTAGCACTGATATGAATGACTAAGTTGCAAGAAAAAAGACATCAGTTTTTGATTTATTTCAATTATTGTATAAGGTCTATTTCTGAATAAAACTATCTATTATTAATGAATAAAATTATTATTTTATAATTTTTATTGTGATAGTTTTACCGATTACGTATCATGTGCTTGAATGCTTTATATTATTGCTATGTGTGTATGGGATGTTTGATTTCGGTTTTCATAACCTTAATATTCGATCTCATATGATGTGAACCCTTATGGTTTGTGTGGCTTTTTGATTTAGCGGGATTAAGTTCTAGCCCATGTTGGTAGGCTTCATCAAAGGATCATAAGGAGTTCCGATTGAGACTCATATGTAAAAAGTCACAATGTGTTGAATCAATTTTTGTTTACATGAGTTGTATTTAATATAACATATGTGTTTCCGGTTTTCAACTTTTGCTATTGGCACGCATTAGTTAAAACCGATTCAACCTTTCTCTGGTAAAGGTTGCTCTTGTTGTTGTTCTTTTGTTCTTGCGGGAGAATGACAACATAATGGGGGAGAGTTCTAACTTGAACTTGTGCTTAATGATATATCTTTCTGGGGAGAAGAGGATGCGGAATATGAGGTAACGAATTTGTTAGTTAATCGTTTTCCTGTTTAAGAAAAGCCTGATTTTATTGCATATATTTTGCTTTTGCTTAACAAAATTTCGGTACAATTGATGTTTATTCCATTATGTGTGTATGGATGTGTGTGTGTGATTCAATTGTTTCCGGTTAAGAAAAACTGTGTCAATCTATTTGAATTATTGTTTGATATCTTCTTTATTGTTTGGTACCAAGTGTTTTTGGCTTAACGAAATTTCGGTGCAATTGCAGTGCTATAATGTCTATCTTTGTTTCAATTGCTTCCGGTTAAGAGAAATAATTGTACAAGTCAATTATGTGGTTTGTATGTATTGTTTATGGCTTAACAAAATACAGGATCATTTATTTAGTCCAATTCGATTCCGGATAATAGAAACTAAGTTAATTCTGATCTTAGTTTGACTTATCAAAGTGAAGGATTCGGTTATTCAAGTCTAATCGAATGCCTTGACGAGAAATACTAGTTAACTAACCAAGTACTTGTCTTGTCTAAAGTGAAAGGTCTAAGTTATTGTCTGAATAATTAGAACCTAATGAGAAAAATAAAGTTAATTTTGATCTTTATTTTGGTCTTATCGAAATAAGCGATTGTATTTGTACAATCGGTTTAGCAAGGGAACTAAGTTTCTTAGTCAATTTGTTAAACTATTAGGGAAAATTGCTTTGGGAAATTGTTTCCTTGATAACATATTAAAACCAAATTACTTGTAGTTTCGGTTTTGATATTGGTTATCTAAAATGGTATGTGAAACCTTCGTGCTTAACTCTTATTGGTTGTACAAGTCTTTTAGATTTGTAAGATCCTTTCGGTTTGACCTTTATTTGATCGAACCTTTGTCATTTTGTGACAAAAATGGGGAGAAATATATGAAGTAAACAAGTGATTTGTAATCACTAAGGAAAGGACAATTGTGCTTAAATGTTATATCTAACGAAAGAGTAAAGCATTGACTAAGGGGGAGCAATATATCATATTGCTATTGTAGTTATCTTGACTACAAAAGGAGAATAACAAAGATGTTCGGATTGAAAAGCAACCTATCTTACCATTAGGGGGAGTATTAGCTTTGTTATTCAAATGTTAACAACGGCATTTATGGATTGAATATATGCAGGTTATTGTGTTGTTGAAACTTGGAATCAAGCGTATGTGTAATGAATTCTTGTAATTTGTTTATCCATATGTATTAAGAGTTTTGTCACTAAAATTGACAAAGGAGGAGATTGTTAGAGCATAACTCGGTTGAACCCACCAAGCGTTGGTATGTCAAGTTTGGTTGTCATATTTTAGTGAATAAAAACTCATCTAAGAGTCGCTTGATTATGTAACTAGAGAAAACTTCGTATAGGTCAGACTAGAAAGTCTAGGATTATGAGACATACAAGTATTACTCGAAGACTTGAAGAATGTGAAAAAGTAACAAGCTACAACGACGACATCATCTTTCCTCTTGAGGTTAGTAATATTTGACTTGAACTGTTTCATTCCTAACGTATCTTTCAAGTCGTGCTATATTGAAAACATAACTGTGAAGCTGTGAATGATTATACTCTAGTAGTAAGACATGATCACATGATCATAGTGTTAAGAAATTAGGATACGAAGTATAACACTAATCTTATGAACTTCGTATATATGACATCGACATAATCGTATGAATGCTATTGTGATTATGTGTATGGGTAAAGGTAAAGATTTCATCCTAGGAAACAATGTTTACATTTGTTTTAAGGAAGTACATTCATGAACTTGTTTTATGAATCGAAAGGGAAATCGCTAGGCTTATTGGTATTGTTATTAATTGCATATCTTTGGATTACCAATATGTGTGAGTTAGTAGAACCGATCATAACTTGTTATGTATCTTGGTATAACTAATCACAGTGCCTGACTTATGTATTGGTATGACTTTTATTAGTGTAACCGATCCTAAGTAATCACCTAAGATGGTATGATCGATATTTGTAATTGGTGTGACCTATCACAAAAGAGTTGTGTAATCGGTCCTAGTAATTGGTGTAACCGATCCTAGTGACTTGTGTAACCGATCACAAGTAATATCATGAGTATATGGTAACCGGTCCTGGTAATTGATGTATCTGATCCTGGTAACTGATATAACCGGTCCCAGTAACCATATTAAGGTAGAACCGATCCTTGTGTTTGGTAGAACCGTAAACCCATGATTAGTGATTTGATATTTGATCAATCACATAGTTGTCTTGGAATACAAATGAACCAATTCTAAACTTGTTTGGAAGTGTGGTCGATTCCAAGATTGTAAATATGAAAAAGGATTTACAAAGAAAAGATGTCAACATACTTTGAACATGATCAGTAACTCTTATCTTTTATTGTTCAAAGATATTCCTTAATAACTCAAGGAGATCCCAGACCGAAATAAATTAAGAATCTTTTAATTAAGGTTATTAGTTTTATATGCTTTTAGTTACCAGCAATTAAATGCATATCTCTGGAAAATAAAAATTGGTAATGTGCATTTACCAATTGGAGATTTTCTAGTGAGATTTCGGAAAATATTGGACATAGCATTTCCAGGAATTATGAAAACCGATTTAAGCATTTCTTGCATATCTTGAGAATATTCGATTTTGGAAATTCCTTGGTGTCCAAACATCCTTGGCCTATAAATACCCAAGTTTGCATTTCGAGTAAACTATCCTAAGAGCCAGGAAAACTTCATCTTTTTGTTGTTTCTGGTGGAGCCGTCTATCCGGAGAGGAAAGTACCCTAATTAGGCGAAATCTCTTACGACCGCTCGTTTAAAGACTTCTGTGGGATCAAGAAGCTCTGCGAGTACCGTTAGTGGGAAACTAGATAATTGCAGTTAATTTTAGTTTTTGATTGATTTGATTGACTAACGGTTGTTGAACTTTGATTGCACCTAGTTTGTTTATTCTTGAGAATCTTCTCTTCTGATATAAGGTTCACTCAAACTAGATCGAAGTGTCGACGGGATCTATAGAACTGTTTGTAGATCTAAAGACATCTTGTGATAATCCATTGTTAACAGACTCTGTTCTGTGCATGATTGATCACAAGAGATTCAAGTGGTGTTGTGCAGGTTTTTATTGAAGATTAAAGAAGATTTGAAGACAAAGAAGATTTCTTATTTGGTTTCTATATCTTTGGGTGTGCACAAACCTTGATCGGCTGGGATCCAACTAGAATCGGATTTATTTTATTGGTTAGTTGTGTAAGATCGGCATCACCTTATAGTTTCTTGTTTGATTCTATATTGATTGATTGCAAAGCTAAACTCTGCTACTTCGGTAGTTGTTGGATAGAATCTTACCAGGCAAAGGAGTTTAGTTGTTAAACGGAAGAGCCTTTGTTTATGACTTGAGATATCTTCATTTATAAGAATCAAGAGAGTTGTTACCAAACAGATTTGTTGTTCATTTACTGTTTGGAATACGATCCAAAGGAATTGTTCCAGTGTGTGCACTTATTGAATGTCGGGATCCCAGGGGTACTGAAGAAACTAAGTGAACTATAGGTTTAGTTGCTTGGTCTCAACTATACGAAGTTGGTTTAGAGTTTGTATAGCGGCTTAATTCTGAGAGTATTCAATTCTGGACTAGGTCCCGGGGGTTTTCTGCATTTGCGGTTTCCTCGTTAACAAAATCTTGCTATGTCATTTACTTTTATATTCCGCAATTATAATTGTTGTTATTATAATTTAAAGTAAATTACACAAACGTTAACTCCGTATTACTTGATAGTGATCCTATAGAGTTTGGTTAATTCCGAACCTATTATCAAGTAATCACACTTTGATTGTTGTATTGTCTCGATCTTGTATCCATAGACGATCACACAAAGTGTGAATACCGATTTGTAGTATTGTCTCGACTTTGTCCATAGACAATCACTTTGGTAAGAGGACTTATAGGTGGATAAATTAAAGATTGTGGTGTATTTGGGTACCCTCGTCTTTTCATTGATCATTCGATCACTTGAAAATTACTTGAAGCAAATGATATGTGTGAGACATCCATTGTCGTCTTCTAAGGATGTTTCAATGATTGAAATTGGAGTTTAGAACAATTGACCATGTCTGGATACAAAACGGTATTAATACCTAGTATGCGAACTGTATTGTTATAATTCAGGTCCGGGAACCTTGTTTGCGTACCTAGTATGGGAACGGTTTTACCTGTAAAGGTCTGGGAACCTTGTTTGCATACCTAGTATGCAAACAGTTTCACCTGAGTTGGGTCCGGAACGGCTGTTCGCGTACCTGGTTTTCGAACGGCTGGACAGGACAAGGTCCAGAGCTGTTGTTCGTGTACCTGGTTTGCGAACACAGTGGTTAAGTTCTAAAATCAGTTAAGTATGATACTCATGAACTAAAACATTTATGAATTAAGGAATGCAATCTTTGCAAACCGTGGCTTAATGTTCATTTATTGATTATTTTATAAGTACTTTGTACGATTACGAATCAATCCGATTTTGTTTCAATTTGTTTATATATATTTCTATGAGATAGTGAACAATTGAACAACTCTATTTGAAAAACAATTAGATTCATTTGATTATCTTTCATGATTGATTGATCATCATATTTGATCTAGAAGTGTTAGATGAATATGGTTAAGACGAAAGTGTTCATATGGCTAACTTCGGTTAACTGTTATTTAGCCAACTCAATATACACGTTTAGGTACGGTTACCCATATCTAAATGAAGGTATATTTCATTTGTGTGTAACAAGCTAAGACCATATAACGGTGGAGATTGATTGCTTTATTATTAAGCAGACTTAACTTGAATCTTAAATCAGGATTTCATCTAACGGTGAATATTGAATGCTTTGTTACTAAGCCATCTTAGATTTGATTGTAAGCAACCCTGATTTGAAAGACTATATAAGGGAGAACTCTAGCAACTGGAAAACCTAATCCCGACACTTTCATGTGTCCTAGTTGCAAACTAGAGTCGATTCTCCTTTAACCTGGGCTTTTTCCAAAACCATATTAGGTTAACGATTTGAAGACTTCATTTGGGATTCGTGAAGCTAGATCCAACTATTTTCTTTGTAGTTGCGTATTCTGATCTTACTTGTTCTATTGTGTTGAGTACTATCTTCTCTAAGATTTGGTCGAGATTTATCTCCGATAGGTAAGATATAAAAAGTAATCACAACAGTTCTTTGTCTCAGACTCTTGTGATTCCACAATAACTTTTTCTGTTAATCAGTTGGGTTATTATGAGGTGATTGTTATTTCTAGGCTGCTCTTCGGGAGTATAAGACCGGATTATCAATTGGTTCTTGTTCACCTTGATTTATCAAAATACGGAACAAAAACCGAATAAAGAATAGACATATCTGTGGGAGACAGATTTGTTTATAGGTCTTCGACTTTTAGTCATAGCAACTCTTAGTTGTGGGTGAGATCAGCTAAGGGAATCAAGTGCGCACAATCCGGCGTGGTTCTATAGGCGTAAGGAACGCGACTGTACCTTAATCGGTGTGAGACTTGGTTAGGGCTCAACTACATTCCACTCCGAAGTTAACTTGTAGTAGGCTAGTGTCTGTAGCGGCTTAATACAGTGTGTTGTTCCGCATTATATTCGTTTATATAATTGAAATATCACAGGTTGTGCGTAGTTCAATCAGTTGATAAATCCGACCTTGATTGTTGGATATAACTTGATTGACACTTGGGCATTGTTCTTTAGTACCGTCCAAGTTATTTCTCATATCAATCAGGCTCACGGATTTCTATCTGTTCGATTTGCTGATTGTGTTGAGAAATAGAGATAAAGCTCTTTGATATATCTCTTGATTGAGCTCGCTTTTAAGTTGGTGCTTTCGGAATTATATTGAAGTTTAGTCCATACAGATTGTCGAACGAATTATTGGGTGTGGTTGTTATACCCCGCTTTTTCAAGAAGGAATACAAAATTCATAGTGGGATAGAGGGATATTAAACTATACCAAACTGTTTGTCCTTTTTCTTTCATTTTAGCCATTTTTTTTATATTGTAATTTCGTAAGGCATCTTTGTAGTTTGTTTTTTTCATTTTAGTCACATAAGAAAAATTGTTTGCCATTTTTTTCCATTTTAGTTTCATAAGGAAAAATGTTTCGCATTTTTTTCCAGTTTAGTTTCATAAGGTAAATGATGAGGGTGTCAACCTATCAATAATAATTCTCTTAAGCTACACAATTCTATAAAGAAGTAGTGAGGCAAGTCGAGTTCAAGTCCACGGGGAGGTGTGAGTTTTAAGTTATTATTTGTAACAAATTGTTGTTGTTGAAAGACACAAATTCTGAAAATTGCAAAGATTGTAATTCAAATTATGAGATGGAATTGACTAGAGATTCATTCTCCGCTACCGAACAAGATATTATTAATCATACAAGTATACCCTTCAAATAATTCCGTTTGTTAACAACTTTAGACAAGTTATAAGTTCAACTAATCTTTAGACTCCAAAAATCACCACATATAATAAGTTCTCTAGTGGATTATAATCAAGTGAACCACCTAAAATATGCTCTCTAGGTATAATTCAATCAATTGCATTAATATTTGTGAATCAAGTTGCTCCTAGCCACATGCTCGTAAGTTCGACACGTTAACCTAGGGTTATCTTTTACACACTATTGCATACAAAATCCCTTTGCGACAAATAGTGCACCGCTACTTATGTAAAGATTACTCTAACAATTACGGATTAAAGTTCTCTATACTAGCATTAGAGTTGAATACGAGTTACCTAATTGCGCACTTAGATACCAAGCATACTTCTCATGGTCATAAGATCGGTAAAAGACAATCAACAAAAGATATTTATCGGAAGAATAACTTGCATAAGATTTGATTAATAAAACATGTTTGAAGTTTTGAAATCCTCCCCAATCAATATTAAAATTAGCTGCTCATAGTTTTTGTTTAAGCACAAAGGTATATTCAAAGTAAATAAGGTTCAGGGCTAAAGCAAACTCTGCAGGGTACTCTGCAGCTTCAGAAAACAGGTTCAGGCATTGCTGCTTCTGTGTAGCTTCTTCTCTTTTAGGATTTTTCACGAACAATCTGCAAGCACAAAATTGGTCAGGAAGAGGTTCCCTTTTTGTTTCTGCGCCTCTCTTATATAGGTTCTCTGCCCTGGAAACTCGTATCCTCAAACAGACTCCAACAATCCTAGTCATTCACAAATACTGCAGCTTCTAAATCTCAGCCCTTCATCATAGAATTAACGGCAAAACAACATTTTTCTTAGCTGCTTTCTCAGCAAGATATTCTTTCCAAAACTGAGACAACTTGGTACCCAGGTCTTGCTTTCCTGTAGACTTCTAATCAGGTGCAAACTGCTGCCAGACACCCCTTGTACTCAACTTCCAACCACGGCTAAGAACTGGACAGAACTTGGGTCAGACTGGTGGTTCCCTTCTTTCTCATTGCCACAAAATCCACCCAACTTCACAACCACTGACTGCGGAACTATTCTAGCCACGGCTAACCAGCAGCAATATTTCAGCTCAATATCCTTCTCTTACACGAGTCCTCCATTCATATCTCTGCACAGGACTAACCCAAATCACCAGCACCAGATAGCTTATCTTCTCATTGTCAAACACCCATGGCACACACCTTGCCTCACAGAATTCATGGCTTAAAAATCTCTTCCTTCACTGCACAGTATGAACGAAATACACACCCATGTCCCTTGTATCACCAGCTCCATTTTCTCGTTGCCATTGCTTACCCCAGAACACAATTTCCCCATCTCAATCCCCTTACAACCAGAGCACAAGCATCAATGGCAGCAATAACAGCTTCAGGTGCAGAACTGATGGTTCAAGCATTTTATCGAACACCCTTCGTGCATTCTGTAGCTGCTTCAGACATGGAATTGCTAGTGGTTTCTAACACCACTATATCTCCTTCCCCGTATCCATTCATTGTAAACTGCTCAATCACCACCATATACTGCCACAATCAATCACAACAGCAGCACTTCCTAGCTAGCTGTACGGACAGAGAAAAGATAGGATGAAACAAAGCTGCTTTGAATTCAAATACAACCCAGAATTCTGTAACTCGAGTAACCAAACTTCCATGTTCATCTCAAGCTTCTATTTCTTCAAATACAACCATCAAAACCCATTATTTCAGCAGCCTCAGATCTCCTCTTGTTGGCTGATTTTTTACACAGAACTTCACCCAAATCAACCACATCGCAACAGCTCCATTTCCTTGCTTCTCCGTATGAAATTAGGACCTTTACCCTTGGTGAACACCATCGTAAACATGGCTAGGTCGACTGCAACTGGTCCGCAGACTTGGTCGACGGTGCTGGAAACAACGGCATACTTGAATCTGGCTTCTAGGTAAGCTTCCATCTTTTTCAGGCCAGACTTGTCTTGATTCGATCGGTGATTTCTAGTTATGTTGTTCGCTCTATGGCTGTTTATAAATGGCCACGGAAGATTATTGAGCAGGGTTGAGAGGACCATTAGGAATTTTCTATGGTCTGGCGATGCTAAGAAACGTAAGTATTTTACGGTTCTTTATGATAGCCTGTGTTGTTCAAGGCGTGAAGGTGGCCTTGAAATTAAAAGATTGGCGGAGGTCAACAAGACCATGCTTATAAAGTTGTGGGTTACTATCCGTGACTATGGTAAGATTTGGGCTAGATTTTTGAGGGCCAAGTACTTCAAAATTAATGGCAATTTGATTGATTATAAATTGGGTTCCACTGTTTTTCCTGGAATCAGGTGGGTTTATGGTTTTTTGCAACGGCATACACGATCAATTATTGGTGATGGTGCGAATACTTCCTTATTTTTTGATAATTGGTGTGGTGATTTTTCGATAGCAAAGAGGCTTAGGATCACTTCTAAGGGCCCTAATGATTTTAAGGCCAAAGTGAGTGATATTATTGTTGATGGTGCGTGGGTTATTCCACAACGAACGAGAGATTTGATGATAAGGTGCAATATTGATGTTGATAATTTACCTATTATTGCGGGTGGAGAAGATTATAAAATTTGGGATTTGGATCCTAAAGGCGTTTTTTCAGTTAAGTCTGCAAAGGCTGCTATTAGAACGCCTTCTGAAGTTCAACTGAGTGCTGCTCTCTTTACAAGGCCGGTTGTGCACCCAACTTTGAGTGTACAATATTGGAAGATTTGGACAAAACAATGTTGCGCAAGTGAAGATAATATTATAAAGAAGCCTGGTAGGAGCATGCCTACGATGTGCCGCTTATGCAGGAAAAGTTGCAAATCTATTAGCCATATTACTTGGCATTGCAAAGTTGCCAAGGGGATTTGGGCTTGGGCGGCTGGCATTTTTAATCTGCAACCAAATGAAGATCTGGTGTCCTCTTACAAGGCTGCTAAGGGGCGCAGCAGGATGATTAAAGATTTGTGGCTGGTTGCAAATCTCGCAATTGTCACAGAATTATGGAAGCTGTGCAATAAATCTTATTTTGAAGATATGATGGTGCAATGGCTTGGTTTTAAAGGCAGAGTTTATCAGGTAATTCGAGATAACTCAATCAGAATGAAGGTCCATATGTATAATAATGTGGAGGATTTACACATCTTAAATTATTTTAAGGTGAAGCATAGATCGTGTAAAATTTCCACTCTAATTGAGGTTAGTTGGTCTCCTCCTAACCAAGATGAAATCATGATTTGCTGTGATGGCGCCTCACTTGGAAATCCAGGCCAGGCCGGTGCTGGTGTTACTTTTCGTGATGCCAATGCAGCAATGCTTGGTGTTCTTTGTGTTGGCCTTAGATGGCAGACGAATTATTATGCGGAAGTGTGTGTTGTAATTTATGGTGTGATGCTAGACAAGAGGTGGAACGTGAGAAAAATTTATGTTCAATCAGACTCGAAGAGTTGCATTCAAGATTTTCAAAAAGGTGAGTTGCCATGGCAACTAATGCAGAAGTGGAGACTTGCGAAGATCTTTTACATCAATATTCGTTATATTCATAGCCATAGAGAAGCTAATTTTTCGGCTGATGCTTTGGCCAAGCAAGCATGTTTGCTGGCCGAAGATATTTTTGAGTTTTATGAGGGTATGCCAGGTTTCATTCTGTCCGTAGAATGGCCTGGTGAAGTTTATTATCGTTTCAAATAGGCTAGTTTAGAGGATGGCCTCACAGCTAGCTTCTAGTCTGGCCTAGCCCATGTACAATTTCTGTTTTTTTACTTAATTTTATTGACCGAGTAAAAAAAAAAGTATTGCCCTTTCTAGCACACACATGCCAACAACACAAGGTCTTGTAAACAGGCCCCTTTGCTGGATTGTGGCACTTGTTGGGCCCTTGAGCTTCCCATTCAGAATTTCCTCAAAGCATAAAAGAGGCATGGATGCCCTGAGTACTTATTGTGACTACAGTAGAACTTCGATAAATTAATTACTTCGCTAAAATAATAAAATTTTCGGGTCCCAACTAGGCTTGTACAGGATAAATTTTAACTTGATAATTAATAACTTCGTTAAAATAATAATTTTCTTCGGTCCCAAAGCTATTAATTTATTGAAGTTTCACTGTACTTTTATCAATTACATGTTCTCATTGCTTTAAAAACCTGTGTTGCTCCTGGGATTTGAATCCAACAACACCAACAGTTCTGAACGATGCTTTAAACCTCTATTTCCCTTCCTTTGTGCCAAATCGCACTATTGTACCTACAAAAATACTAAACAAGAATAATATACATTATTTTCAAGAGAAACAATTAAGAAAAGTGCAAGACACCAATACAAGAATTAGGCATTTTAGACACTTATCAGTAAACTGTTTGCATTGTAGTGAAGACTTTCACTCACTCCTTCAACTCAAAGAGAAGGTGATTGAGTTTGGGATGAAAGGGAATTTCCCTCTACCCATAGTAAGTCCAAATTTGATTAAGTCTTTCATTTTGAAAAAGACTCTCAACCCCAATAGTAGTATATCAACTGTTTCAATGAGAGTAAGGTTGGGTTTTGCTAATTATTTTTTTCCTTTTCAAAAAGCACTTTCAAACATATGGTAATAATTTTGAAATTGGTTTTTGGTAGAAGATTTTTAAAGTGCTTTTTATCCAAAGCACTTACAAATTTCCCAACTTTTAAAAGCAGAGGAGGATGAACTTTTAAAAGCTACAAAAGCCTAAGGCTGGGTTTGGTAATGCTTTTATTTTTCAAAAAGCACTTTCAAAAAATATATATAGTAATTATTTTTCATATTAGTGTTTGATAAAATATTTTCAAAGTGCTTTTAACCCAAAACACTTCCAAAATTCCCCAACTTTTAAAAGCTAGGGGAGATGAGCTTTTAAAAGCTATAAAAGCATAAGCTTTGGTCCCACCTTATTTTTAATGCATGATTTTTCTTTTATACCCCTACTACATTATATAAATGACCAAAATTGCCCTTAAATATTTGATAATCAATTTCTTATTCTTAATATCATATTCTTTAAAGGTTGTTATTTTAAATCTATGTCACATTATTCAAAGATTATTATTTTAACTTTCAAATTATATTTTATATACCAATTTAATTAAAAAATAAAATAAATAAGAACCAATATTTATAAAACGGGTACCTAGCTCAGCTGGTCATCCCCGTTCCCCAAAGTTTCATGCGTTCTAGGAGGTCCCAGGTTCGAGCCCCCAATGGCGTAATATTGCAGAAATTAACATGGAAGGTAGAGTTAGTTTGCCCCCCTTGTGACACAATCTCAGCCCCCCCATCCGCTTCGGCTCCCTTGGCTAGGTTACCCATGAGGCTCACTGGTAGGCTAGCACAACAACATGTTCAATTAATGTAGTAGTGTGTTGTTGGATCTTAGCTTGTTAGGCTTCCAACTAGTTAATGTAATACTCTTGATTAATATTAAATAAATATTTGATTTTAGTATAATTTTTTTAATCCCAAATTATATCAATAATTAAAAAAAGTTACTCAAAATATATATAAATATCTAATATGTTTAAATCCCATAAAATAGAATAAAATTATATTAAAAGATTATGTCTGTTTTTGTTATTTGTTACAACTACAATAAGTGAACCTATATTTTACCAAACACAATTTGATCATTTTTTCAATCAACTTTAGCTTTTAGTATCTAGTTTACCAAACACTTAACTATTTTTTTTTACACAGCACAGCAGAAAAGCATTTTTACAAAAGCCACAACATTACCAAACTAAGCCTAAGTTTTGGTCATACCTAATTTATTATCTGAGTTACATTTTCTATCCCTATTTTGTTATGTAAATAACAAAAATTACCATTAAATTTAAACACAAAATGATTTTTTTATTCCCTCTAATTTTTTATTTAAAAATTATTATTTTCCTTTTCAAACTATATTATATACCATTTCATCGATAATTTAATTTATCAAATAAGTGAAAATATTAAATAATTAATTAATTTTAGTTTGATTTTTTGTTTTAAAAATATAGCTTTAATAAAAATTGGTTAAGTAAGATAATATTTTTCAACAATAATAACGATAGTAATAATTAGTAACTTTTGTTGAAGTAATAATAGTGGTGCATTCCACCCCACACTTATTACACTATTGTTACAACTACTTCATGTAACTCTAGACTAAAGGATGCATGGTGCATGGTACTAGTACATGCATGTACTAATTCCTTTCTAACGCTACATAAAATACATACTCTATTGTACGCATATAAATAGAGATCTTCCACAATGTACTCAACACGCATATCGATCAATAAGAACTTCTTTTATTTCTCTCTCAATTATCTTTGTCTACAACACGTTATCAGCACCTTGTTCTTTGTTTCTAATTGAGCATTAACCCTTCACAAACAAAAAGTTGTTGGCTCCATTCCTAAATCAAGTATGATTTTTTTTTCTAAAAGAAGGAGGTATATTTCAACCATTCCTTCAATTATCATATATTTATTTACTCGTGTTGAAAGTGATATAGTTGTCTCATCTATCACATGACATCATAATATCTTGTACTCTTTGCTATCACATGCTTGAACTATTTATTTTAGTTACACCAAAAGTTAAAAGAAAATAATCCATCTGACTTTTACTAATTTATTTTCAACTTGAAAGTGATAGCTTATTTGTTTCTTTATCACATGCTTGACTCCTAACATGAAAATGACATGTTGTCTTTTTTTACCACATGATAGACAAGAGTTATTTATATTTATTGAAAAACCAAACTTTAATTTTGAAACCCATCTGATTTGTGTATGCATATATCAATATTCATTACTTTTTTATGCATGTATTCCTCATCAATGCTATGAAGCCATGCATGTTTTTTTTTAACGGACCTGTCTTCAGTTGACTATTTTGTCAATCTTATTATAAAACTGTTTACAATTTTCAAACATAAAGAAATTTGGTTTGCAAACGGTTTTCCCCTGTTAAAACCATGAAGAACTTTGGTTATTTAATTTTATGGACTGGGTTATGACCATAAATTGGACTAACACATATCCGTGTTACCCACACAACCATAAAGAAATTTGGTTTTGGTATCCATATGGCTATCCAGAAATTTGGTTTCTAAGAAATTCATTTTCACCATAAAGAAATTTGGTCTGTGTATGATGGTATGGGAATTGGTCATACTAATGTCCTTTAACCTTGTCTTATATAGATGAGCAAGACGGAATCAATCCGACAGGAATTTGGACTGTTGGACTCAGATAGACTTGAGTATCACCGTTGGATGGCTGATGTGAAGATCGCTTTTGTAGCAAAAGAATACACCCACACCATCAAACCCTCTACTGACAAAGATGTTGTCCCAGTAACTGAAAAAGAAATGGCTGAAGCCCTCCGATATTTGAAGAAACATATTGACCCTAATCTCCTTTGGGGATACCAACACTTAAAGTGTCCTAAAGAACCGTGGGATGAACTAGCAAGCCGTTTTGGGAACATCGAGGATTCCCTTCTCCCAAAGTTGAATGACATCTGGTTTCTTGATTATGTGAAGGTATTTGATTTCCATAAAGACATGCTTAAGCTACAAGCACGCCTAAACTTCTGTGGGATAAAACTCACAGATAAAGATATGATTCAAAGACATTGTCTACTTTCCCTTTGTCATCTGTTATTCTAGCCAACCAATGCCGCATAGAGGTTGATAATAAGAGAATAACAACTTTTAGCAAGTTGATCAACTTATTGCGGGTGGCCGAAAGGCATAATGAAGTTCTAGCAAACAACAATGCTAGAGCCTTCGGGAAGAAGAAAATTCCCGAGGGTTAAAAATGTTGATTCATATTCTCATGCTCCATACTCACGTGGGGATAATAACCCACGTGGAAGAGGGAAAAAGGGCCATCGTGGAAAGGGCCATGGGCGTGGACGTCATTCTAATACTTGGTCTAGAGATGTCACTTCTGGACCTAGTGATAGGGGCAAAAATGTTGAAAAAGCACATAAGAAACCCCCACCTAAGAAGGTCGAGAATGGCAATGCACCTTGTTAGAGGTGTGGATTCACCGAACATTGGTACCAAAGTAGCAGCCAGCTACAAAAAGTACCGGGAATCTATAGATCAAGAGGCTCCCTGTGTGGAAGAACATGATTATGCCCCAGATGTCAACTTCACAATTTCAGACTTCCAGGGCAACAAGAACTATGCCCCAATGGAAACATCTGATTTTGATTGATTGGTGTTTTAGTTTTCTTCTGATCCTAGACATTTTTTTTATTTTCTTGCTTTATGGTTTAGCAGACTTTGGTTTAATTATTTATTTTATTTTGATGACTTAAAATATGTTAAGAACTCTTAAATTATCGTTCTAGTTGATGGATCAGTAGTTTTTATTTTTGCTAAAATATACTTTTTATCTATGGGTATTTATTATGCTTTGGATTTAACTTTTACTTTGATAATCTATTGCATGATTGAATGGTGCGACCGAATTCTCTGAAGTACATGAGATAAATTATTCGGATTTTATAACACCACCATTTACTTATAGGAATGTCTTTTCTAGAAGAGATTGAGTGCCTAGCTGATAGTGGCACCACACACACTATTTTAAGAAATAGGCAATTATTTGTTGACTTAATTCCTTATAAATCCTCCGTGACTACGATGATTGGATCATCACAAGTGATTATTGGGCTAGGTAATGCTCAATTCTTGTTGCCAAATGGCATAATGATTAAAGTCACAGAAGATCTATATGCACCAAGAGCTAACCGTACCTTGTTGAGTTTCAAAGATATCCGTGCAAATGGTTATCATTTGGGAACTCACTCTGAAAATGAAATTGAATATATAAATATTATCTCTAACATATGTGGAAGAAAACGCATTTTAGAGAAGTTAATGAGTCACTCTAGTGGTTTGTACACTACTATTATTCGGATTATCGAATCACATGTTGTTACCAACGATGAACTGTTGAACAGTGACTTATACAAGCTTTGGCACGACCGCTTGGGGCACCCAGGTCGTGATATGATGATCCGTGTTTTAAAGAACTCACACGGATATCCTTTCTTTCGAGTGAAAAGTAAAATGGGACAAAAGACAGTTACAGTGCAAAGTAACAATGTCTACCAGCCACTGCCATCTAAAGCAACTGGCGTGCAACCCCTCTCTCATTCTAATTCGTGGACTTAGTCAAAAGCACACCACTCATTTTTCAAAGCTTGTTCTTTAGCAAAGAAAGGAGCGAGACCATCCTATGCTAAAGACACAAAACAAAAAATTCCGTTTTTACAAAGAATACAAGGCGATATTTGTGGACCTATACATCCAGAATGCGGACCATTCACGTATTTTATGGTTCTTGTAGATGCTTCGACCCGTTGGTCACATGTCGCATTATTGTCCACAAGAAATGCTTCCTTCGCAAAGCTCCTAGCATAAGTTATACGTTTGAGGGCTCACCACCCCGATTACCCAATCAAGTCTATTAGACTTGATAATGCTGGAGAATTTACATCTAAAGGATTTGATGATTTCTGTATGTCAATCGGAATTGACGTAGAGCACCCCGTACCCCATGTACACACTCAAAATGGTCTCGTAGAAGCTACCATCAAAAGGTTACAGATGATAGCTAGGGCATTGGTTATGCGTTCCAACCTGCCCATTACTGCTTGGGGGTACGCCATATTGCATGCAACATTACTTATTCGCTTTAGACCCACTATTAGCCAACCATTTTCTGTGTACCAGTTGGTAACTAGATATGAGCCTGATATTTTACATTTACGTATTTTTGGTTGTGCTGTATACGTGCCTATTACGCCCCCACAGCGTACTAAGATGGGTCCCTAAAGACAATTAAGTATTTATGTTGGATATGAATCCCCAACAATTATCCGCTATTTAGAACCTTTGACAGGCGATATCTTTACCACTAGATTTACGGAGTGTCACTTTCATGAGACAACCTTCCCGTCGTTAGGGGGAGGTATGGAAAAGGATGTCCTAAGGGAACGACAGGAATTGTCGTGGTGTGTTCCCACTTTGTATCATCCTTATCCCCGCACCTCACAATGTGAAAGTGAAGTGAAAAGAATTATTGATCTTCAGAATGTGGAAAATTCAATGCCTGATGCATTCACTGATATCGCTAAAGTGACGAGATCACACATACCAGCTGCAAACGTGCCTGCAAGGTTAGAAATCCCTAATACGGGAAAAGGAACCTTATATAGAGGTGTCAAACCTACACTTGGTGGAAGTGTAGCTGAGGTTGTGCCCCCCCAAAGGAAGAGGGGAAGACCACCTAGTTCGATAGATACTCACCCAAGGAAAAAGAGTGAGTAAGTCATAGCCCGATCCATTTATCTTCAATACAGATAATCCCTCTCATGAAAATGTCTTTGATTATAGTTATGTCCATGAATCAATACTGGAGGACGCTCCGATATTTGAAATGATTCTAGAGAACAAAGAAATCTTTATGGATTATGAGAGTGCATACGTGTTGATGGAAAGATCCTCCACGCAGATTGATGATGCATTTGCATACACTGTTGCTCAAGAGATCATTGAGCACGATGACATCGAACCACGCTCTATTGCAGAATGTCAAAGAAGAGCAGGCTGGCCTAAATGGGAAGTTGCAATCCATAAAGAATTAAATTCACTGGCAAAGAGACGGGTATTTGGTGCGGTAATGCTAACCCCACCAGGTGTAAATCCCGTAGGACATAAATGAGTATTTGTCAGAAAGCGTAATGAGAAGAATGAAGTCTTGAGGTATAAGGCTCTCCTTGTGGCGCAAGGTTTCTCACAACGCCCTGGAATTGATTATGAGGAAACATACTCTCTCGTAATGGACGTCATAACGTTCCGCTACTTAGTTAGCTTGGTAGTTTCAGAAGGACTTGAAATGCAGCTTATGGATGTGGTTACAACATATCTCTATGGGGATCTTGATTCAGAGATATACATAAAAGTGCCTGATGGCCTTCCGTTGGCCGAATCGAGTAACTCTAAACCACGGAGTGCGTTTTCAATTAAGTTGAAACGTTCACTTTACAAAGCAATCCGTGCGGATGTCGTATACCCGTCTAAGTGATTATTTGATTGGGAAGGGATATACAAATAATGAGTTATGCTCCTGCGTATTTATAAATAAAACGAGTTCAGGATTTGCAATTATAGCTGTTTATGTTGATGATATGAACATAATAGGTACTCTTGATGAAATAAGAGAAGCCGCAAGCTATCTGAAATCTGAATTTGAGATGAAAGATCTTGGGAAAACTCAGTTTTGTCTAGGACTTGAACTAGAACACCGAGCCTGTGGAATATTAATCCACTAGTCTGCATATGTCCATAAGATACTCAGGCAATTCAATATGGACAAGGTGCATCCTTCTAGCACTCCCATGATTGGTCGAAGTTTAGATGTACAAAAGGATCCATTTTGTCCAAAGGAAGATGACGAAGAGGTATTGGGAGATAAAATTCCATACCTAAGTGCAATAGGCGCATTATTGTACTTAGCACAATGTACTCGACCTGATATATCATTCTCAGTGAACTTGTTAGCTAGATATAGCTCAGCGCATTGGAATGGTATAAAGAATGTTTTCAGATACCTAAAAGGAACTATTGACATGGGTTTATTTTATCCCTATGAAGAAGTAAGAAGGACTGCTAATGGAAATGCAACTCCCTATACTGAAACCCCAAACAATGTTTTAGTTGGTTTTGCTGATGCTGGGTACCTCTCCGACCCACATAAAGGTCGATCACAAACTGGTTATGTGTTTACTATTGGAAACACAACGATATCTTGGTGATCGACCAAGCAGACTCTTATGGCTACCTCCACGAACCACTCTGAGATCATTGCCTTACACGAGGCGGTTCGTGAGTGTATATGGTTAAGTCTATCATTACACACATTCGAGGGACATGTGGTATGATTTTTACCACTGATGATCCAACTTGCATTTATGAAGATAATGCAGCTTGCATCGAACAGATGAAGCAAGGTTACATTAGGGCCGATAATACGAAGCATATATCACCAAAGTTCTTTTACAATCAGCAACAACAGTCTCTTCTGAAAATTCAAGTCAGTCAAGTAAAATCTGATGAGAATGTGGCAGACCTATTTACTAAGTCATTGCCTAAATCAACTTTTGAAAAGCATGTCAAAAGTATTGGACTAAGAAAATTGTCCGAACTCCTTTGAATGCAATCAGGGGGAGATGCCGACATCAAGGGGGGGGGGGATTTAATGATATGATGTCGTCACCATGGGGAGTGTCTGTTGAACTCTTTTTCCCTTCGCCAAGTTTATTTTGTCCCAATGGATTTTGTTACTCGGTAAGGTTTTTAATGAGACAACAACAACACCAGGGTTGTGACTCCGTAGTTGAGATTATCTTTTTCCCACAGGGTTTTTATGTTTAAGAGTTTTTAAGTGGTCAATTCTCATGGAGCAATTTTACTAGGGCTCAACACGTTGTACTCTTTTCCCTTCGTAAAGGTTTTCTCCCACTGGGGTTTTCCTTGTCAAGGTTTTAACGAGGCAACATATGCGAGTCCATCTATCTTCTAAGTTTTCTTGTACTCTTTTCCTTTAGTTCAGGTTTTGTCCCTCTGGGTTTTCCTGGCGAGGTTTTAATGAGGCAATTGACTTAGCCATATTGTTCTTTTGATGATATTACTACATGTGATGAACTACATGTAGAAAATTAAAATATATGCACGACATGTGAAGCACTGCATGTAAAAGTTCTACGTCAAGATTTTTCCCACTGGGTTTTTCTTTAATCGACTGAGAAGTATCAAAAGAAGTATAAAATGTGGACCGCACAAGGCAAAGTGTTGTGAGTAAATATAGTAGTGTGGTGTCATCCAAAGGGGAGTGTTGAAGTAATAATAGTGGTGGATCTCCACCCCACACTTAATACACTATCGTTACAACTTCTTCATGTAACTCTATACTAAAGGATGCATGATGCATGGTACTAGTACATGCATGTACTAATTCCTTTCTAACGCTACATTAAATACACACTCTATTGTACGCATATAATATAAATAGAGATCTTCCACAATGTACTCAACACACATATCGATCAATAAGAACTTCTTTTATTTCTCTCTCAATTATCTTTGTCTACAACAACTTTAATATTATATATATATATATATATGTGTATATTTGTTAGTAAAACTTTTAATTGTTTTTCAACCTATAAATAAAAATAAAACTATATTAAGAAATATGTTTGTGTTTGTCATTTGCTATGACAACAATAGTTGAATCTAGTATTTTTTTAAACACAATTTGATTTATTCTTTGATCAGCTTTACCTTTAATTTATATTTCACCAAACGCTCAATTTTTTTTTTAACATAGCACAACTTAACAACCCAAAACAGAAAAATGCTGCAAAGCAATGCGAAACTAAGCCTAAATTGCTCTTGAGTGGTTGGAAACTCACATTATAGCAACTACAATGGGCATGGCAAACCAAGCAGTTTTCCCATTAGACACCTACAATGGGGCTAGCAAACGATTAAAATGGATGGACAAACCTCTAAATCAGAGGGTTTGTTCATAACGTCTCAGACAGAGTCGACCGACTCAATATGAGATGATCGATTTTTTCATCACCAACCGGCTCATATTCAGTCTCACACAGAGATGACAACGGCTAGTCCATCCAAAAGCTATGAATCCACTCCCTATAAATTGAAATCTCCACCTACAATTCTTCACGATTTCACTTCAATCTTCATCATTCAATCTCAAAATCTTCCAATCTCAAAAAATGTCTCTTAGAGTTCGTGGTCCTAGGTTTTCTCTAGAAGAAGATTTAGTAATTTGCACAGCTTATGTTTTTCAAACAAGAAATAATATCCACGGTAAGAATTTTACACAAATAACTTTCTGGCAACAAGTTTTTGCAATGTTCGTTGCAGAAACGGGAAACCTGAGAAACCGTGATGTTACTAGATTGTCTGCTCGTTTTCAATCAATTAGTCATGATGTCAACCAATTCCTTGGATGGTTCACCATAGAACAAAGATTTGCATTCATCACTAATGATGTCAAACACTGTTCAAAAGTTTTATGAACGATTCACCGTAGTAATTCTGTATTGTCTAACGAAGAACCGATGAGTATATCTTGATACCTTTATCCTCATTGAGAAACTGCATTATAATATCTTAACTAACTTGTTGTTTATCTGATTTTCAGAAAAACATCGCTCAAACCAAGTTTACTGAAGAAATCGGAAGATAATTTAAGCATTTTGAATGTTGTGAACTCTATAAAGTTAATTTCGCTGGATTTGATGTAGTTTGATGTTATTGTTGTCGTTATGAAATCAATTACTATATATGTAAGTCTAAATGTAACTCTCATCGCTTAATATAAAACGAAAGTCTAATTTAAGGTCTAAATATTGTCATTAATTAATATTACTGTCACTTCTTTTACAAGATATAAACTTAGACAATAATAAGAAATTAAATAATCACGTCAATAAAAATCTAGTACAATCTTTTGCCTCCTGGTTTTCTTCATTTGACGTAACTTCCATTCAACGTGCTCATGAACTGTTTCTCCTTTGTTTTTGAAACTTCGATTGTTAACTTTTAAAACTGAAGCTGCTTTTCTTTGCTTTTTAACGAAATATCTTACTGAATTTACTTCTAAAACTTGCACAGATATTTCCTTTTTACCATTTTCGATTTTTTTTTAAAACTACCACATATTTTATTTACAACATCCTTAAGTTTTGCTTCACAGAAAAGAAAAATTGTCTTATGAGACATTTCAATTGAAATATTAATGGAAAAAATTAAAGAAAAGATTGAATTTTGGTGTGGATTGTATGTTTAAATGAATATTTATAGGGAGAAAAATAGCCGTTAGGAAATCCGACCGTTAGCGGATCAGTTAGAGACGTCCGACTCACATCGGGCCGAGTCAGGGCTCAGATTGAGACAAGTCACGGCCAATGTGAGCCGGTCGTCTCCGGCTGCTCCGACCGGCTTATTTTGACTCAAAAAACCCTCTCCCCACCGACCAAAACTGAGCTTGTCCGTCCCCCTGGACGGGACCAAAATTCATCCTATCCTATGAGAAAAAAAGTAAAGAAAAAGAGAAAACAGAGTCACGAGTTAACTTAGAACCGGTGATTCCGAGTTATTACAAAAGAAATAAAACACTAGTCGTACCACGGTTGCCCTAATTCTAACCAATAAACCCCTTTCTTTTTGGTTTTACAGAGAAAAAAGACGGCGATTGAGAGAGAGAGAGAGAGAGAGTCTAACTATCATCAATGGCGATGAAGACGGTAACAATCGGAGGAAAAGGTTCATCTCTTACCTCATCATCTGTTTACTCCATTGCTAATGGACTGAGTCAGGTAAATATCGATTCACCAATACTTGAAAAATTATCTTCATCGAAATCATCTCTTTCAAAGAAAACACTCACAGTCTCAAACTCTAGATTCCTAACAAATATCGAGGCACGTGCATCTCTTGTTGTTCTTCTAAACAAACTCATCATCACTCAACATGGAATTCGTTCTGCTCTTCCGATTCTCATCACTGATGCCCTAAGCGGAGGCCCATTTGCACTAGAATCTCTCGATTTTGGTTCTGTGTTAGGGTTTTTAGATACCTTGTGTAAGGTAAATGGTAAAAGATTTGATGATGTAGGAGTAACTGATGGGGAAATAATTGTTTTAGAGGAATCTTGTTATGCATTAGATGGAATTTGTGCACTTTTGGATTGTTGTTCGTCTTCTTTGAGTACTTTAGCGGATGCTGTTGCGTCGTTATCTTGCGAGGCATCCAGTGCTGATGTATCTGCATTGGTTAATTCGTTGGATTCTGGTGATGGGTTTTCGGTTAAAGATGAGGTTGCTGTTGCTAGTGATTTTAAGGTTTTACTTACTGGATCGAAATTGGTTGGCAAAAATGGTTCGAAGGCGGTGTCTGAGATACCAGAGGTGCATGGGAGTTTTAGGGAGAGTGTTAAGCAGGTACACTCAACAACGCGTGTGAAATTGAATTCTAGTGTGAGAATTGGTAAGGATGGTTCATTGAGTAATGTGAGGGGTGGGAAGCAATTGGTGAAGACGGTGTCGTCTTTGGCGGCATCGCTGGTACATCTAGGTGAGAGCAGTTTGTGTCGAGCGCAACTAGTGGCGAGATGTCAAGAAGTTGATATACATTCCGAGGTGTTGGAGATGTCTGGTACCTTGAAAAATGGGATTAATTTGTCACCTGAAGTGAATTATCTTAGTTTGTTCCATGAGATAAATAGTTTAGTGGCTACTGTTAGAAAAATTCTTGCTTGGGAAGGAGCCTTGGCAATCCTTTCACTTGACAGTATGGAGTCAAAAGAGAACGCTCAAGGGTTTCAGGTTGTGTCTTTAAGTGTTGAAACCAAAAAAGGGAACGCAAATGCAGATAAAAAGAGCCAAAAGAAAAAGAAGGTTGTTTTGGGTAAGGGAACTGCTGTTATCAAGCAGCTCCTTAAGGGTAGGTTGAATAGTGAAGGTGGGGATACAATCGAGAATATGGCAGTGTTGAACGAATGGGTACGAGATCTTTGTTTGTTTTTTGAGCCGAAGGATCAAGATCTTGATACATTTTTGAAGAAAGTGAAAGAAATGGTAGAAAGCAATGAGTCTAGAAGGCTTCCCAAGCTTCCCAAGGTGAGTAAGAAATAGTGATTTGGATTGTGGGCTTAAACATTCACATTGACACCATAAATTTGTATTTTGGTAGTATTCCCTGCAAAACTTTTTACTTCCTGCTGACTCATGTAAACTTTCATTTTCTTTTCATTTTCTAATTTTTCAGGGGACTCGAGATTTTGCAAAAGAGCAAATGGCCATTAGAGGGAAAGCGTTCAAAATCATTGAAGAGGTGTTTAAAAGGCATGGAGCAATGGCCCTTGACACTCCAGCTTTTGAATTGAGAGAAACTCTCATGGGAAAATATGGTGAGGACTCAAAGCTGGTTTATGACCTTGCTGACCAGGTAATCGTAGTTTTCTTCGTTGTCTGCTGTTTAAGCGTCTCCTCTACTTCGGAATTCTGATTCTTGTCTTGGTAGTGTATTGGTTATTGTGTCTTGTGTATATTCACCATTATTAATTCAAACTTATGCTCAAAATGTTTACAGGGTGGTGAGCTATGTTCCCTGAGATATGACCTGACTGTTCCATTTGCTAGATATGTAGCAATGAATGGTATCACTTCATTCAAAAGGTACCAAATTGCTAAGGTATATCGAAGGGACAACCCATCCAAGGGCCGATATCGTGAGTTTTACCAATGCGACTTTGATATTGCTGGTCAATATGAAACAATGGGACCTGATTTCGAGGTTGTTAAAGTTTTGACCGAACTGCTGGATGAGTTAAACATCGGCGATTATGAGGTATGAAGTTTTTGTTTTTTCATTACAAAAGAGGTGTCGTGGGTTTGCGTTTATGGTGGACTATGTCATCACATCACATCATAGATAGTCTTGATCTATGGCTCCATAGTCGCAAATATTGTCACTGCAGCCATTCTTGTTCATTGTTGTTATTAGCTTTTTGTATAAATACTTGTTTGATTACTCCTCTTTTCTGCTATAGATAAAACTGAATCACCGAAAGTTGCTGGATGGAATGTTGGAAATTTGTGGGGTTCCACCAGAAAAGTTTAGAACAATATGCTCTAGCATTGATAAGCTAGACAAGCAATCATTTGAGACGATCAAAAAGGAAATGGTGAGTAAATTATGCATCAGCTTTGAGTAGGATGTTAGTATTCGTTTTTGAGCTTCTTAACCATTATATTAGATGCAGTATTGTTCAGTCGCTTAGCGCCTTAAGCAATCTTATATTAGAGTAGAAGAACTGTCCCTGCAGTTGTGCTCTTTTGTGATCCCACTAGTGTTTCAAACTTATATAGCATTAGAAAAAAGAAACTCTCTGATAACAATGTTTAAGAAGGACTCAGAACTTGAGAAGTTGGTGACTCATTTAGTTGTTTACTGAGAATTATGACATTCAGATAATATCCTCTTTTTAGCTAAACAACCAGAACGTGTTCCTGTGGGACGGAAAACAAAGCACTGCATTAGATCTGACCTTCCATACCTGATTAGATCTTCTGCCCTTTTAGTTATTTGGAGATTTTATTGTCTTTTTTTCTTCTTTATATTTGTTGCTTATTCTTGACAGTTAACTTCTAAATCCTTAGAATTCGTGAATAATCTGCAATTTTTTTGTTAATATGTGCTAGGTGGAAGAGAAGGGCTTAACTGCTGAGGTTGCAGATAAAATTGGTACTCTCGTAAAGAAACGTGGACCTCCTTTGGAGTTGCTGTCTGAGTTGAAAAAGGACAGCCAGTTCCTAGAAAACAATGGTTCTAGTCTTGCACTTAAGGATTTGGAGATTCTTTTCGAAGCATTAGAAAAGTCAAAATGCATACACCGAGTGGTTTTTGACTTGAGTCTTGCAAGAGGTCTTGACTATTATACTGGGGTTATATTTGAAGCTGTTTTTAAAGGCACTACACAGGTAATTGTTTGATCATAGCTACCTTTTTAATGCATAATGTAAGTTTACGCAACTGTAAACTGTACGACTGATGTGGAAGTTTCCTCAGGTTGGTTCAATCGCAGCTGGAGGGCGTTATGACAATCTTATAGGCATGTTTGGTACTAAGCAAGTCCCAGCAGTTGGTGCCAGCCTTGGAATTGAGAGAGTTTTTAACATAATGGAGCAGCAGCTTGAGAATGATGCTAATCAGGTTAGTTACATTTTTTTTCTTCTTCTCTGTAAACTCCTCAATTTTGATGTACAATCTATGATCCGTCTGATAACTAGTTTTGTACATCACTTACTTAGGAGTTTTGTTGGACAAGTTTGTTGGTGCATTTCTCACATGCACTTTTTCTTATGACAGTCGATTCGCGCCACAGAAACAGAAGTTTTGGTTAGTATTTTTGGAGAGGATTTGGGGCAAGCTGCTGAGTTAGCGAGTGAACTGTGGGGTGCAAAAATAAAAACAGAATACTTGGTTAACAAAAGAGTAGCGAAACATATGGATCGAGCCAAAGAGTCTAGGATCCCGTTGATGGTGATTGTTGGTGACCAAGAAAGAAGTGCCAACCAAGTTAGAATTAAAGATATGCAAGCCAACACAGAGGAGTTGGTTGACAGGGATAGTGTTGTCGAGGAAGTGCGGAGACGGTTGAACCTCATATCCTTGTAATGATCTTCCTTCCAGAAATATTTTCAGATGGAGCTAGCAACTCTCTTGGTACCATTTTCTTTTTTGTTGCAGTTTTGAGGCAGGGTTGACCCTTTAGACAATTGGGTCCTCAAATTTGAAGGACCCCCTTTAAATGTTTGGGTAATTGTGGTTTATATTTGTTTTTTTGTATCATCGTAGTTTATATATTCTCCTATTGTGCCCACTAATTAGACATTTTTTTTTGGCAGTGACTAAATACAACCTTTACTTTAATTAAATACAACCCTTAACTAAAATCAATACCAAGGTTTGAAAAACACCCGTTTTTACCAGAAAAATGGCCGTTAAAACGGTCACACCCATGTACCGTGGCCGTGAGGGTCCCCGAACCCCGTGCCTTTATAATGCCGATAAATAGGAAATAATGGCAGTTTTTTAGGACCGCTTTTCAGTTTTCACACATGTTATAACCGTTTTTCTAAAATTAATTCGAATGTTTTTTTCTTCTAAATAACATTTTAACGTGCGTTTTTTAGAACTGTTTTCTCGTTATCACGCACGTTGCAATCGTGTAAATAAGTTTCTTACCATTTTTTTTGAGCTTTTTTCTTTCTCTGGATTGAAAGCTTAAAACTTAGAATTAATTTTTTTAAATAATATAGGAAAAGTAAACTACATGATTAAAAACTTCAAATTTAAAAAACATAAGATTATTAAACTAGTGTTTCATCATTTAAAAAGTTACGCGAACCAACTACGACCACCACCCTTTTTCGATCTATTCATGTATTTTTCATTTTCTCGGCGGTTACTTTCCTCATTATAGTCATCGTCGTGGGGATACCGGCTCTATTCGTTCGCATAAGTATCATCATAATAATAGCCTCCATTATCATCATCATAACCTCCTTCATTTTCATCATCATTGTTACCTACTTCAGTATTGTTATCAATATTAGAATTATATCCTTCGTTCATATGTTGGACACCATGGTCAGAGCAATCGGTAGTGTAACGAGAATCATATGTAGGATTCGCATTCTCATAACCTTGTGTATTATCTCCAAATGAAAGATTACCAAAGTCATAAACAAAGTCACTCACCGGTAACTTTTCGTATGGGATTTCAACTTCGGGATCATGTCAGTTGTATGGTAGAGGGACATGCTCTGGATTATTAACGGCTTCCTCTTCCAGCATATCTAACCATTGTTCTTCTTGAGGTAAAACCGGTGTTTCGTCTTCCCCCGCTATCCAGTTAAGCATATTGTTATCCCTCAAATGACTATGAACGTCGTGAACATCAATGTTATGTCGCCTTTCTTTACCTTTAATTCTTTGTTGCTCAAACTTCAAATTGTACTGAACATATATACACACCAGATCATTTATTCTCGATAAAAATAAACGATTGCGTAGATTGGTGTGGATTCTTTCAAACCGATATATTAAATACTCCGTTGTCAATCGATTATATTCTGTCTCGACACTTTTCAAAAAAGTAATTCCACTACCACTGTAAACTAGAAAATTTACAACCGTATGGTTGCTTTTGTTTTTCCAACCATCAGACATGAGTGTACAACCATATTCTCTCAAATAATGTCGTTGGACAGACACCATATCCTTTTCAATCCTTTGTTTTTCTGAAGTTAATATGGGATTCGACAACTTATAAGATGATGGAACTCTATAGGATTGGCCGAAATTCGCAACTGCATTAGATGCCTCGTGGTACTGAGATGAGTTAGCCACATTGAAGGGAATATCATTGGCATAGAAAAACGTCCAACCGAAAAATCGACTTTGTTAAAACTTAATTGAGTTGGCTCCCCCAATTGGATCAACCTGAATCTTCAAGTGAACCAAGTCCACCTCTTTGTTAAAACTTAAAATGAGATAAAATAAAGGGACAAGTCTACCTAGCTAGGTTATGGATTTTTTTAAATTGGATTGATGATTGTTTGATTCTTTCTTCACATTACTTATGCATGTATTGCATAATTACTGCCGACAGAATTTTAGTGGCTATAACTGACCGTCACGAATATTATCAAACTTTCGTAATTTGTATAGTGAAAAACATTTTAAAACACCTACATAAGGAATATTAACATAACTATCAAATTATATATATTTTTTATACTAACAATAATCAATTAAAATGATAGTTTTAAAGATATCTCGTTTTTTAATGATATAGGTCATCTATTAGTAAGACAAAATTTAAAAATGAATAGGTCATCTATTTAGGGACGGAGGGAGTATTAAAAAAGAAAAAAAACTTAGTTACAACATTTGTTAGACGCGTTATAACGTTTTCACGCACGTTATAACCGTTGGATAGGAATTTCAGATCATTTTTTTTTAATTTTCTATTTAGCCGTTATAACGCCCGTTTTTTGTTGTTGAAAAAACGTACAAAAAACATGTTTTTTTTCCCTAAATAACGCGGTTTTTGCCCAAAACGTGCTCACACCCGTCAAAACGCGTTATGACGGTCACGCCTAGTACCCGTGACCTGAGCCGTGACCCGTTTTTCAAACCTTGATAAATACCAAGCAGTAGATAGTAATAATGATGTTAATAGTACTACTGCCAATTTTCCTTGGAAACAGTTATGGAAGTTGGTGCTGCCACCAAAATTACTACATTTCTTTTGGAAGTGTGTAGTACATAGATGCCTTCTGCCATTCTTCCATAGAAACTATTGGCCATTTATTGTTGGAATGTCCTGGCACTAATCAAATCCGGAATGGTACTGATTCAAGTTTTGCAGGAATGTTTACTGGTTTCAAGATAGAGGAATGGATATCTTGCTGGTTTGATAATGGTTCTGGTGGTAATAGGGCGCCTAACCAGAATATGATACTCTCTGCAGGTTTTATTCTATGGAACATCTGGAAGATAAGATGTGTAATACATTTTGAAAAAATAAACTTAATTTGGATAATACTGTTAGACTGGTTAAAAAGGAAAAAAATGCAGGAATGGAAGGAGAACATAGTTAGATTGAATGCTCAACAGAATAATAGTACTAATCCTGGAATTCTTGTACCATGGATAACTCCACCAATTACATTTACTAAAATAAATTTTGATGCTTCATATCATAAAACTGGTAAGTGCATGGGGTTTGAATAATTATGATCAGTGCAATAGGTACAATACTTGGAGAAAGGTGTATCCCGTCAGTAGCAAAGGATGAGGAGCAGGCCGAAGCAATGACGACATTGGAGGCAGTCAAGCTGGCAAGAGAAATGCAAATCACAAATCTGCAGTTGCAAGGAGATTGTCTCAATGTAGTTGATGCCTTAAAAGGGAGAGTTGGTTACATTAAATGGACAAACAATGCAATTATAAGAGATTGTTTATAACTTCTTAAGTTTTTTGATAAATGGGAAGTGTCTCATGTTCCCAGAGCCACAAATAGCGTGGATGATGTCCTTGCCAAAGATGCAAGTAGTAGTAATAGTATAATCAGTTGGGAAGAAATGATCCCTAGTCGGTTAGCAGATCTCGTCAAAGACAAATTCATGGTGGGTTTGGATGTAGAATTTTAAAGGTGGGATTTATGGGTCCATGGGATTTGGTGGAATTACGTTTCCTTCTGTATGTTCGGTTGCCCAAATCCCTGGAATCACGTTTTCCACGGGAATCAGTTTTCCAACAAATCCTCCATATGGAGTCCGACCCCTCCCCCTAAGATTTGCTGGGAAACTTATCGAGGGATTTATGGACCCACTTTTTTTAACTTTAAATCTCATATATACACAATTTTAAGATTCCGAGGGTAATACCATACAGTATATGGACTTTAAAACAAGATAATTCTATGAATCCTAATTTTTTTAAATGAGTTACCAAACACACGAGGAATTTACTTGAATCCCAGAATTTGTAAACCCATGGGATTATAAATCCTCGAAATCATGAATTCTGCAAACAAACCCACCATCAATGTAATTGAAGTTTAAGAAATGAATATTATCCTTTCTTATTAGAAGAAAATAATAATAAAAAATAATAAAAAATCAGTATTTTTATTAACCAAACTTGATGTGGGTAGCCAACTCGCACCTTCACCATCTTTTTGTCTCCATGATTTTTCTAATGGCTTCTCTTGAATATAACTCACACATTTATTAACCATAGCATTGTCCTATCCTCAGTTTATACATTGTTCTTAGACCACCTTCCTATGTCATTCTGTCAATTTGTTTTGGATTAATATTCATTCTGAGCTACCCTGGAACTCTTAGCATTTCTTATCTTTTCCATTTTAATCATGAAAATCCTATCCTGGAATGTCCAGGGCATTGAAACTCCTATAACTAGGGACCATCTTAACTTCCTTTTTAGTACTACAAACATGACATTATTTTTTTGGCCGAGAATAAAGCGCCTTTGTCGCGCATGGAAATGTATTTAAAAAAAATCTAGCTTTCATGACTGGTTTATAGTCCCTTTTGTGGGAATAGCGAAAGGGTTAGCCATAGCTTGGCATAACAATATTAAAATAAAATTATTAGCCTGAAAGTTTAATGTGCTCCATTTTGAAGTGAATTTATGAGATAAAGAGATTTTGATCACTTGTGTTTATGGAGCCATAAAAGCTGATGAAAAAATTGAACAATGGTCATATATAGCAAAATTTGCTATATTGGTCAACAAACCTTGGATTCTAATCTGGGATCTTAATGTCATCCTGGATTCGGAAGAAAAACAAGGCGAGAATAACGCAAACTCAAGCAGTAAATCCCGTGTTACTCATATAATTGATTCCGTTCACCTGGTCAAACAACATAAAAGGATATACAAATATTTATGAAAGAGTAGATAGATTTTTAATATCTTACCTATAGCTTCAGGAATTCCCAGATTCTACAATAAGCCACCTCACCAGAGTAGAATCAGACCATACACCTCTACTTTTTGATTCAAACCCAGAAAAGAAAAAATTATAAAAACCATTCAGGTGTATTAGGTCTTGCTTGAAACATCCAAACCTATCCTCAGTAATAGCATCCTCCTGGAATCTTAACTCACATAACTCCTCAGATATAAATTTTCCTATGAGTCTCAAACTTCTTTCTTCGGATCTTACCCATTGGAATTCAGATGTTTTCGGAAACATACATAAAAACATAATAAACCTAAATAATAAAATAGAGGGTATCCATAGATCTGGGAGCATCTCTACCAATATAGAAAAATTAAAAAGTCTCCAAGCCAAACTAGAGAAATGATTACTACCATCAGCTATCAAGAGATAATTTCTTTAAAGAATATGACCAGAACACATAATATTTCCATCCTTCCAATGGGAAAATGATCATTTCTATTCACCCACTTAGAGATTCTACGGGCATGTGGATTTCGGATAGGGAACCTTAAATTTTGATGATTCAAAAGCCACGCATTTGCCGCAAGGTGCGCTATCATCTAGTTCAAAAAAAAAAAATGAATTCAAGCTCAAAATTATGGGTGTCTCTCATTACTATTGGGATTATTTGACTTTACTTATGCAATACCGATTGATATTTCTCGACGCAATTCCAAGACATTTTCGATTCGGGTATCAATAATAATGTCTGTGATACTGATTGAAACTGACCATCAGTAACCTTTGCTGGCCAAAATGTTAGAGCATTGCTTGGTCGAACTCACAAGTGTTGCTATCTCAATCTTGTTGTCAAATTTAGTTTTCAAAACTATATCTTGATTTCTAGTGTACATTTAGTCAGGCCTCGGATTAGGATAGAAGTGTGTAGTTGAGAATCGGATATCACTGCGTTCTACCGTTTGAAAGCGAAGATCAACGGGAGCTTTGGAGAACTTCAACATCAAAAGTTAAGTGAATACTGAACCACATGTTTCTCAAGTTTTCACCTTTCTATCTATGAGGCATTGTCACATGACTAAATTAGATAGTACATGCATGACTAAATTAGACAGTACATGCATAACAGAAATTTCGAGTCAAGTTTATCTTGAATATCGTTCTCGAAATATGACTATTTATGCTTAAGAACATTTGTTCATACTCGATGAATGAAATTATGATTCAATATTTAACCATTTAAAAATAGCCTGGAACAGTGATATGTGTCATTGATGTTATTCGGGAATGTTTCGAATTAATTATTAGAGAGATATGAAACTACTGTTAATCTGAATACAGGACAATATGCATACCAGTTCACATACTGGGAGAACTGTTATAAGTCCGGAGCTGCAGTACATGTACCGGCGTAGCTATAGTTCGGCAACGACTTTTTGGTACGCATACCCGGTATCCATACCACAAAAAATCTGTGACTCGTGAACCAGGAACGGTCCGCATACCCAGTATGCAAACCGGAAAAGATCTATTGGTTTTAAAACCAAAAACGGTACGCATACCTAGTATGTAAACTATAAAATATCTGTGAGTTTCTGAACTCGTTTTTGTCTTAAGGGTATCCATAACCGGTACACATACCATGACAAAGACATTCACGAACAGGTACAGTACACGTACTTACCCTGTTGAATATTTTCAGATGCATTAGAATTATTTTTATAAGATAATCGGCATTTGAACAACTCTCTAAAAACACTATCTAGACATTTTTGATCATATGTGTGACTCAAGAAAAGTCTTAAAGTGTTATATGAAAATGGTTAGGCATATAGTTCGGTTGGCTAGTTTTGGCTAACCTTTCATGAACAAACCATTGTACACGGTTCGGTTATGGTCCATCATAACCAGAGTGTATATTCTGCTATGTTAATCTCAAGTCAAGTTTTTCATCTAACAGTGATTATTGATTTCTTGGTTTCAAAGCTATCTTATCTTAAACCTAAAGCAACCTTGATCTTGAAAATCTATAAAAGTAGAACCTCAAACAACTAGGATTTTTGAAACCTGACACTATTCTTGGGTGTCCTAGTTGTAGAGTCTTCCGCTCCTTCAAACCTTTATAGGGTTTAGTGACTAAAAAGACTTCACCTAGGGATTCGTAAAGCCAAGTCCAACTATCTTTATCTTGATAGTTCGTGTATCCTGATCTTGGTTTGATTGTTGATCTTTGCTCTAACATGCAAGATAGATAGAAATCACAAAGTATCTTCATCTCAGACTTTGTGATTCCACAAGTTTCGACTTGTGAGGTGAATAATAATCTAGGCTGCTCTTCGGGAGTCATAAGACTGGATTTTGAGGTTTGCTATACTTTTTATATTGCAATCGATTTCCTACCTCACCTTGATCTTTGATCAGAACGGAAATCACAAATAGGCTTATATGTGGGAGGTATATTGGTTTAAAGTCTTCAATTGAGTTGAAGCAACTCTTAGGCTATAAAGGATGTAAGCTAAGGGAATCAATTGCGCGGAGTCCTGTTGGAATTCAAGAGGGGTAAGGAGCACGACTGTAACTGAATTGTTGTGACGGCTTAATTCGGTCTCAACTACATTACAGTTCGAAGTTTTGATAGTAGGCTAGTGTCTGTAGCGGCTTAATACAGTTTGGTGTTCAAATCTGGACTAGGTCCCGAGGTTTTTCTGCATCTACGGTTTACTCGTTAACAAAATTTCTGGTGTCTGTGTTATTTCTTTTTCTGCATTATATTATTTATTTTTATAATTGAAATATCACAGGTTGTACGTTAATCAATCAAAGTAAATATAGCCATCCTTGTTTGTTGGATACAGCTTGATTGATTCTTGGATATTGATCTTTGGAATCGTCCAAGGACTCTCACACATAATCAGGTTCACGGACTTGCTTTTGTAAACATTCTGATTGTGAGAGAAAGAGATATAAGCTCTTCATATAATTCCTTGATTGAGATTCATTAAGTTGAACTCTCGGAATTGTATTCGAGTTTAGTCCATACAGGTTTCCTAAAAAAAAGTTGGTGGTGTATTTTTGTACCCCCACGTTTTCACAAAACTTAATTTTTTTTTATGTCTAATTAAGGTGTTATCGTCCTTCATCGTATATTCACACTGGATCTGTATATCTTATCTTATATTATCTTATCAAGAATACAAAACAAAACTTGGCTAAGTTAGGCTAGATAAAGAAAGGTCGAAATTTATCTAGGAGGGGGATAAATCTACGGTCGTAATTTGTTCAACTTAATAATATAAATGCTTTATTAATTAGTGTCTCATTAATTGCTCATAGTAAATGATCTATTAGTTTTTTTTTATTATAAAGTGTTTTATTAATTAGTGTTTCACTAACTGCTCATAACAAAATTATCTATACACTTTTTAGTTATACATGTTTTCTTAATTAATTTAATAAATATGTATTTCCATTAATAAACAATATTGATAAAAATAACAATAGACATTAGTGGCGGTAGTCGGTGGTTGTGGTGGTCATGGGCGGTAGCAGGCAGTGGAAGCGGTGGCAGTTCTTAGAAAGTGGTGGAGGCGGAAACATTAGTGGTAGTCAGGGGCGGAGCCAAGCTCAATTGTAATTATTATTGGCCTTTC
The DNA here is from genome assembly GCA_023531105.1 of Papaver atlanticum. Lineage (NCBI taxonomy): Eukaryota > Viridiplantae > Streptophyta > Magnoliopsida > Ranunculales > Papaveraceae > Papaver > Papaver atlanticum. Next base: position 1,099,921 of record JAJJMB010003724.1, on the reverse strand, counting down.
AATCATAAAATGGGCTGCTAAGTCCATTTTTCACCCATATCCAACTTGCCAAATTTTTTTGCTCCCCCTTCCTCAAAATCTTGGTTCTGCCCCTGGTGGTGGTGGTGGTAGAAGAAGTAATGGCGGTGGTGAGTAGTGGTGGATAATATTAGTTTTGTGTCGTTTCAACACGGATAACACGGTATTATGAAAGATGTGGGTTTTTTTTTAACACGATTGATAAAGGCAGGTACCATATATTTCAGGGATGATATCAAATCATATAGGAAAAAATGTTCATGATCACCCAAATGGTACATGGTCGTATAAATGGTACCCCTACTATAATTCTCAATGATATTGAGCAACCAAATCCAGATTATGCTTTATGGAGAAAGTGGGACATATTTATTATCAGTTGCTTAAATGCAACCTTCTCCCCCCCTGTTCACAAGATATTCTGGGTCAATTTGGATTATCTTTCTAAAACTTTCTCAACTCATATTGTTGCTAGAAAATCTATGAAAAGACGAGGGTACCCAAATACACCACAATCTTTTTATATCAACCTTTAAGTCCGACACCAAGTGTGATCGTCTATGAACAAAGTCGAGACAATACGACAACTTGATATTCACTTGATAATAGTTACGGTCCGAAACCGATTTACTATAAGATCAATATCAAGTGATTAGGATTAACGCACAAGTGTATTTACTTTATTATAATATAAAAAAATTATAATACGGAAGTAAAGTAAATAACACAACACAAGATTTTGTTAACGAAGAAACCGCAAATGAAGAAAACCCCCGGGACCTAGTCCAGTTTTGAATACTCTCATAATTAAGCCGCTATACAAAATCTAATACCAATTTCGTACAGTTTAGACCAAGCAGACTACCCCTAGCTACTTAGTTCCCTCAGTATCCCTGCGCCTTCGACTTCTAGAGTCACGCACGTGAATAGCAAGTCATTTGGATCGTATTCCAAACAGCAAAGGAAGAATCTGTTTGGTAATCACTCTAATCAATCTTGCTAGAAGATATGAGAGTTGTTGACAAAGTATCTTATGTTTAATCTAATAAACTTCTTTGTCTGGTTAGATCAATCTATCCAATAAGTAGCGAAATAGTCAAGTTTAGATTCGCACTCAATCGATATAGATCTCAAGGAGAAACTATAAAGTGATGCCAATCTCACGCAACTAATCAATCAGATCTATCAAATATAAACTGATTCTAGTTGGATCCCAGCTGATCAACGTTTGTGCACTAAATCCACAAGATACGAAAACTAATAATAATTCTTATTCATCTTCAAATCTTCTATTGCCTTCAAAACCTGCACAACGACACTTGAATCCTCTTTGTGATCAATCACACATAGAACGGAGTCTGTTAACAATGGATTATCACAAGATGTCTTTATATCTAACAACAGTTCTAAATATCCCGTCGATACTTTGATCTAGTCTGAGTGAATCTTATATCAAAAGAGAAGATTCTCAAGAATAAACAAACTAGGTACAATCAAAGTTTCAACAACCATTAGTCAATCAAATCAACAATCAACAATCAAAAAACTAATAACACTGCAATTATCTAGTTTCCCACCAAAAGTACTCGTAGAGCTTCTTGATCCCACAGAAGTCTTTAAACGAGCGGTCGTAAGAGATTTCACCTAATTAGGATACTTTGACTCCACCAGAAACAACAAGAAATGAAGTTTGCCTGGCTCTTAGGATAATTTGCTAGAATTGCAAACTTAGGTATTTATAGACCAAATATGTTTGGACACCAAGGAATTTCCAAAACCGAAATTATTCTCAAGATATGCAATTAATGCCCAAATTCGATTTTCCTAATTCCAATAAATGTAGTCTAATATTTTATGAAATATCTCATAGAAAATCTCCAATTAGTAAATGTATATTACTAATTTTTATTCTCTAGAGCTATGCATTAATTGCTGGTAATTAAAGCATATAAAACCAAAAACCTTATTTAAAAGATTCTCAATTTATTTCGTTACTGGATCACCTTGAGTACCAAGGAATATCTTTGAACAATAAATGATAAGAGTTAATGCTCATGTTCAAAGTATGTTTACATCTTTACATAGCAAATCCTAATTTCGAAACTACACAAGTTCATGAAGAAAATATGTAATTCATGGAAAATCGGATTTGTATCTTGGAATCAGTTCTACCAAACTTCCAAACAAGTTTAGAATTGGTTCTACCAAAATTCCAAGACTACTATGTGATCGGTCATACCACGTCACAATGGTTAGTTGTGATCGGTCCTACCAAGTCACATACATGGGTTCGGATCGGTTATACCAATCACATGGATTGGTTCTACCTAAACATGGTACCTACTTGTGATTAGTCATACCAGTCACTAGGATCGGTTATACCAATTACAAGTATCGATCACACAACCTCTTATGATCGGTCATACCAATTACCAGAATTGGCCACACCAATTACAAGGATCGATCATACCATCTCATGGTGATTACTTAGGATCAATTACACCAATTACCATAACCGGTCATACCAAATCATAAGTCTAGGTATTGTTATCGGTTATACCAAGATACATAACCTGAGTTAAGATCGGTTCTACCAACTCACACATATTGGTCATCCAAAGAATATGCAATGAATAGCTGGACCAATATACCTATTGATTTCCCTTTCAATTCATGAAACAAGTTCACGAACATACTTCCTTTAAGCAAAAGTAAAACATCGTTTCTTAGGATGAAATCTTCACTATAAACCCACACTCATAATCATAAAACCGTATACAAGATTATGTCGATGTCATATCTACAAAGTTCAAAAGATAAGAGTTATACTTCGTAATGTAATTCCTTAATACTATGACTATACTATTATGATCATGTATATCCACTAAAGTATTATTTATATATATACAAGCTTCGCATGTTATGTTTTCAATATAACACGACTTGAAAGATACGTTAGGAATGGAAACAAGTTCAATTCAATATTACTAACCTCAGGTGGAAGGATGATGTCGTCGTTGTAGTCGTTACTTCTTCTCATTCTTCAGGTCTTCAGAGTAATACTTGTATGTCTCAACATTCCTAGACTTTCTAGTCTAACCTAAACGAAGTTGACTCTAATATTTAATCAAGCTTCTCTAGATGAGTTTTGATACTAAAATATGACAACAAAACTTGACATACCAACGTATGGTGGGTTCAACCGAGCTATGCTTTAACAATCTATGCTTCGCTCACCTATTCAGTATGGAAAAAGGGTCTGATTATGTTAGTGAATTTCTACAAATGGTTAAAGAAATTTATGATGTTTTATCTGTTATTGGTGAAAGAGTGAGTGATACTATTCAACCTTAATTTTGATACCTTTGTCATCTCTGTACAAAATCATGATGTAGATCTTTCTTTACATGAGTTTAAATCTCATCGCATTCAACATGAACACATGCTGAAAAATCAGTTTGTTGAAACCACTGTGGTTATTGATAGTGTCACGTATTTCATATTCTTTACTAAGAAAACCTTCAGCTCTAAGAATTCTAGTCCATCTGCTTCCTTTGTGAAACCTGATTTTAGTAATTATGTCTGTCAAGTCTGCAAGAACATATAGATGTCCTTTACAGATCTTCTAAACTAAATGGACCCAAACAACAGGCATATAGTTCACTTCAGGTAGCATTAACCTCATATTATGCGTTGGCTCTCTGACTCTACAACAACTAGCCGTATGACAAACTCAACATCTATTCTTCAGAATCCATCACTTTATAATGGTCAAAATAAAGTTCGTTTAGGAAATGATAAGTTATTGCCTATTAAAATGGTAGATAACTCAATTTTAGAGACTATTGACTCTCAAATTCATCTTAAGGATGTTATATATGTGCCTGAATTGTAGCAAAGTCTTGTGTCAATAATTCTTGAGTGTACCTGCGAACTAATGCGCTAATATGTAGTTCTATCCTCGTAAAATTATTTGTATTAAAGTTGTTCAATTTAGTATTTTATATATCACATGGTACATCTAACTTTGTCGTTCATTATTGCAAGATAATGAACATCCACTTCGGAAGCCTTTACATATAGCCAACATATACCATGATTTAAAATAACAAAAAAAAAATATTATTGAAAATAGGGCATAACTAGATGGGTTAAATTGACCCTTCACATCCAATTTAAGAAATTTCTCTTTGTGGTAATTCATTTCCAACAATAATTCAAGAACTACAGTGGAACCTCTCTATATTAATACTCTTGGGCATCCACAAATTTATTAATATATGGAGGTTATTAATATAGAGAGGTACCCATAGAAAATGTAAAAATTTAAGTTCAATGTATGGGCAATGTATTTGTAGTTGTATTTAAATGATGTATATACATTTTTATAATTCCAATATACAAGTGCATGTATATATCTTGGAATTTGTAGTTCCGAAAAGCTTTAAACATGCTCGACAAGTTGGAAATATTTTATCTTCAACAAGAAAGTGTCTATGTTGATGAGATATTACGCATCCGCAAGTAAAAAGATGTTGTAGTTATCCAAAAAATTACTTTTTTTTTTCTCAAACAACTATAGAAGTATTTTGTGCAATCATAAATTTAGTGTAAGTAGATATATATTTTTTAATATAATATTGATTATTACTATTTGGAGGTAAATTCTTTGAGGAACTGGAAAAAATTATGAATATTAAACTGGAGAGGTTATTACTATTTCTCACTGGCCCAAGTTGGAACCA
>JAJJMB010003724.1:1043877-1095148 GCA_023531105.1 Papaver atlanticum | reverse complement strand
CCACGGTTTGCAAAGATTGCATTCCTTAATTTATAAATGTATTTTTTCATGAGTATGAAATCATACTTAACCGATTTTAGAACTTAAACCAATTTTGTTTTCAAACGGGTACGCAAACTAAGTTCCAGACTTTGGTCATGTCTGACAGTTCGCAAACGGGTATGCATACTATCGTACAGGACCTAACCCAGGTGAAACCGTTCGCATACGGGTATGCATACTTGGTTCCCGGACTTTCACAGTTAAAACCGTTCGCATATTGGTACGCATACTTGGTTCCCGGACCCGAATCATATTGCAACAGTTTTCATACTGGTATGCATACTGTGCTATATCCAGACAATGCTTTAATTGTTCTAAACTCCCATTTAAATCATTGAAACATCCTTAGAAGAAGACAATATCTGTCTCACACAAACTATTAGCTTATAAGTAATTTTCAAGTGATCGAATGATCAATACGAAACATTCCGAGTCTACATCAAATGACTGTCTCACACAAATCATGTAAGATGTTACAAGGCGATTTTCACATGATCATCTTTTGACTCATTATTTAGTTTCCAACTAAACTCATCAAGAATAATGATGAACATAGTTAAAGCAAAAAGCTTTCCAACACATATTTCGAGAAAGATATAAGCGAGTTAAACTCAGCTCGAAATATCAAATGTGTATAATGTAAAAGTCTATATAGCTATACGACTTAGTCTCAATAGGAGATAAAATAGAATAGACTTCTGAGTGATAGATAAGCTTTAGTATCCGCATACCTTTTGTTGATGAAGTTCCTCCAAGATCTCTTCAGTAGATCTTCGTCTTCCATCGATGAACGCCGTGAAGTCAAAAGCTCAACTACACATTCTATCCTAATCCGAGACATATCTATAAGTAGACTAGAAATCAAGACTTATAGTTTTGATCACCTAAACTTGACAAACAAGCTTGAGATACCAACACTTGCGAGTTCGACCGAGCAGTGCTCTAATAGTCTCCCCCTTTGTCAATTTTAGTGACAAAACTATCAATACATATGGATTACAAAAGAAATAAACTTTGTAGCTTCTCATCCAACATGCTTGATTTCCTTGGTTCTTCAACATTCCTTGAATTTTTCGTCACTATAAGTACTCCAGTGATTCTGAACGTGTTCAACTTAGCATCATTGTTGTTGAAGATCCATAGCCATAACAATAAGAAAACAGATGTTCTCAATTATTGTTCTACAATGTCATAGTATTATTACACAACATCAAAGTTCAATTGTATCACAACTTTGATAATAATACTACGGTGATATGTATCACTCCCCCTTAGTCAATACTTCATCTCACAATGAAAACCACTCCCCCTTACATAATGATCCGTAAACCATATGTATGTAGTGTGAACTACAAAATAACCCTTTTTGTCAATATAAATTGGTAAAGGTACGAAAACTAGCGGGATCATAATGAAATTCTCAAAGAGATTATTCATGACTAAAAGAGAACATATCAACTTTGTTTCGATGATTTCACATAGTTGAAACTTAGTGTATTCATCAAGGAGTTTATAAAGATACAAGATAACTCCTACAATATTCCACAGCCGCACTCCCCACAAAGATTTGCAATTAAGCACAAGTTCAATTAAGAACTCTCCCCCATAAAATGTCATTCCCGAGAGAACAACAAGAGCGACCTTACTTTTACAAGAAAAGAAGGATTTCTTTTGACATTAACAAATCACATGAAGCATGAATTTGTATCCAGTAAACTCGAATAAACTAACCTCAAGAGAACCTTAATGATTAATTTAATCGGAAACGCTCAACATAAGAAAACTTACGGAGCCATACAGTACTTTCACATAGAAGTGGATCAGGGAAAGATCAATACTGCGGAATATACAAAAGTTCATTCTATCTTTTATCAATATTTGCATAAAGACATAATAGAGTTAACTTTTGTCATATGAGATAATTATAGTTCATGAACGTAAACACACATATCGCATAAAAAAATTGCGATATAAAAAACCATAAAGATTAATACTGCAAAATCATCTTCAAAATAACTTAGAATTTAAATAAATAAATTGATATGATTTCTATAATGTTGTAGTAAGATGGTTCGTTCAAGACTTGTGAAAGCAATAGATTTTAGATTTAATAAACTTAAAAATAAATAAAATTTAATTCAAAATTGATTTCAAGATATTAAAAATAACCAAGACACTAGATTCCACTATTACACATGAATGAATTATGGTAAATAATTCCAAATCCCTAATTATCTTTTAAGTCCTTTATTTCTTAGTTCACAAATAATCAGGCAATTTCTCAAATATTAATTGTATTCCCTAAGCATAGATTATCGATTGATTAAACAAGGTATAACCTATCAAATTGAATCACAAGTAATTAAGAAAATACTGCAAACAATTTTAAACTATACGAAAGCAGTGATTGAGTGAATTATAAATAAAAATTAGAGAAAATAAATTAATTACCAATTATTCATGCGTAAATAACTTCCTCTGTTTCCTTGGTCACCGGGCATTTTTGTAAAGACCCTCAAGCTCGTCAACGCTATTAGATTAGTCAAGAGACGATTATGCCGATAATGACTCGATTAGTTTGACACGAACGTTAATTAATAGGAATTAATCTAACAACGATCTAGATACGAAACTAGTACCATTGGATAGATCTCGAAAAGTTACGTGGATTGGACTACTCGAACGTGTCAATCGGATACCGGATGAAGAAGATGTCATCAGATAAGTATGAAGGGCAAATTAGTAATTCTCTTTAGACAGCCTGGCTGCCCTTATCCGTTTCTCGGGTGCCTTTAACATTTTGATCGGTCTTATCTCAAGACCAGATCGAGAAGATACATTCATCTCTTTCTTCTCTTCTTGTCTTCTTCTTTCTCATTCTTTTCTTCTTCTTCCTTCTGTGTTCTTTCCTGCTGATGATTTGAGATATTCTGAGATCGAGATAAGAAGAGAATAATCAAGAATTAAGTGTTGTTGGTGGTGTTCTTGTGTTTGATCGTGAGAAGAATGAGAGATGACGATTTTTAGATAAACAGAAAGTTAGGGTTTCCATTTGGGTTTAAGATATGGAGGAATTGATTAATTAAAGGAGGATTTGAGTAGTCGGATGATGAAGAACAAAAGGGGTTGGTGTTTAATTGAAGTTATGAAGTTGGTTCGGTGATGAATCGATGAGTTAGGGTTTCATAAGAAGAACTCAGAGAATGATTAGAAGATGAAATTGATGTTCTAGGATGATGAGTTGAAATGGGTAATGAGTGAATTGAAGATTTGGAGTGGCGTTACAGATGAAGATAAGTTTTAGAGGATGAAATCGATGATGGTGATTGAATTTAGGGTTCATTATGGAACAGAGTTTTGGGGTTCATGGGTTTGAATATTTATTACTTGATGATGATAGAATTGGTGCTGAGATTGATTGAAGTTTGGAAGGCGCGAAAAAGGTAAATTAAATTAGTTTTCTTATTTGATGTTTCTCCAATTGTGTGAAATTGATTATGAAGTTAAGAAATTAGAGATTGAGTTTGTTGTAACTTGGATGTTGTGAACTGTTGGTGTTGAAGTTGATTGAGATAAACTGAGTGCAGGTTGTTTGAATCTGAGATTGTGAAGGATTGGTTTTGTGCTGGCTGTAGTTATTATAGGAAAGGTGTTAGTGGAGAACAATAACTGAGTAGATACAAACAGTGGTGAATGAATTGTGCAGGTGCAGGACAAGAGTCTTATGGAGGAACATTTCCATTGTTGTGTGAATTGAAGGTGTTGCAGAATGGTGATAGTGGTGCTGGTGTTATAGCTCATGGGGTTGGCAGTGATGTTGAAGTTCTAGGGATGTGAATGAACTGTGGTTGAGATAATATTGGTGAATATATGATGGAGTGGTAATTATAAAGTGATGGTGGTAGTTTTAAATAGAGATGTATTGCAGAAATGGAATGGAGGTGGTAATGGTTGTTATTTGTGTCTGAGTTTTGGTGAATATGAAGATGGTGGTTCTAAAGTGGCTAAGTTGGGTTATGGTGATTACTGTGATGAATGAAGTTGTAGATATTTGGATACAAGAATTGAGTTTTGTTTTAGAATGGACAATTGAGGTGCAGGGCTGGCTGGTGTTGGAGTTGTTGGAGTTTGGTGTGTGTTGAGTTAGAAGAGTGGAAACATGTGGGAGTGGTGTTTGTAGAATCACAGTTGGTAGTTCTTTGAGAGCTTGCAGCTACTGCTATTGCAGAGGATAAGATGAGATGTGGTGACTGAAGTATTGGACTGAGGATTAGATGAGTGTGTGGAGTTGAATCTCTCTTGTAGGAGCTTAGAGCTGCAATTGCAGTTAGTTATTAACAACGATCGATTCAAAGGATGAACCAGTGGATCGTGGATCTCGAGGTATGCGTGGCTTGTCATCAAAAGAGGTGGGAATTTACATTTAACTCTTTTGTGATTATTGTTGTTTTCTTTACAAAAGTTTATGTTTAACAAACTCATGCATTGTCTGATTGTGTATTCCATGCATTGTTTTATTTTAAATTCCGAAAGTACTGTTGATTCTTTTAATCTTTCCATGGTTTGGAAAGGAGCTGTAATGTTTTGTTTGTCTCTATGAATTATTTGGGAAATAAGAATTTCCATTTGAATCTTATTTTCCATCTGTGATATATAGGATACCGCTCCTTCATTTATACCTACTTACTTTCAGCTTTTATACACTATGGGTAGGGCGATACACCGCAATATTACTAATGAGTGTGGTTAGCACAAATATTATACATTGTTTGACGAAGGAGTTAATTCCATATACATGATTGATTATCTGTGAATTGTTTTTTTTTAATGTTTAGGAAAAACATGTATTGTTTTCTAAATCATTTCAGTGATTACTTGAAAGTTAAATGTTATTTCTACTGGGCACCCCTTTTAGGGATGATGTGCTCACCCATTCCCACTTTCAGTTTCAGAGACAGATCAGAGTTGTGCAGCGGAATTTCGAGGAGTTGAGTCCGTTAGTTGGTTAACTTCGACTATATTTATTATGTTGTATATTCTAGTTGTAAACCAAATGCCTATTGTATATATGTATCATTTGAGAGGAGTTCTTGTATATATATATTTTAGAACGGGGCTAGTTTTTGGGTTAAGTGTTGTAGCAGATTTCTTAATTGAATGATTAAGTATAAGATTTAGATCCTTAGTGCCTCTTTATTTAGTTAATCTTTTGGATTAGTCAGCTGCTAGCTTTGGGGGCGCTACAATTTTATCCGCTCATCATGTGGAAAACCCTCTCAAAGAATTTATTTATGCTCAAAAATGGTTTACAAATGATGAAAAAGGGAGAAATGATTAAAAACCGGGTTTGTAACACTTATATTTGTTACAAACCAACTGTTACAGAGAACGATAACAAGTACTTGTCGATGTCATTGTAGAAAAAACGACTGTCTTCTGCAGTGGATTGTTCTTCGGGTTCTTCAGGTTATCACCAGCATCAAGTTCTCTGCAACTTCGATTTTTTCACTCTCTACTGCACCAGAACACTCCCCGATTCCTCTGTAACCCTTCGTACTGCTCCTCAACAACTTATATAGCCTTCCAGCACCGAAATATCTCGTCATAACTTCATATAATTCTCCATTACTCCGCATTATTCTTCACGACTAATTTAGGAAATAATTTAGATTTTTGATTTCTCCACGCATTCTGAAGCTGCCAAATTGCCATATTTAACTCTTTCACACTCTAAATGGTTGTTAGGGCATTCCAAACACGTGCAAAATCCTATGGTTCTCGCGCAATCTTGTGAATATCTCCTCCGGTGAGTAAACTCCCTGATTTCTTTGAATCTAAGTATTCAGCCCAACTGGATCGAAACCAACACATACATCATCCCTGTCTAGCCCCTAGGAGTAAACCCAATTAATTCCAGCCCTTTTGTCTCACTGAAACAATCTCAAATCGCAAACCCTAATTCCGGCAGTTGAAACTTGGTTTTCCCGCCACTTTTCAGAATTCAAATGAAGAGGAAGGTCAGCCCTTATCCAGAGTGGAGGTGTGAATAACAGGTGGGTGCCCCTTAGCGATTGAGGTGCCCCTTATCCAAAGTAGGGGTCCGTTTAGCAGTTATCCTCCGGGGTGCCTTTAATTACTTTTCGAGCCGAATTTTCCTAAAATGTTTATTTCCCAAAAATACCTACAAACAAGTTTATTAGTGATAAAATGAGTCCCAGCTAATGTAGTTATGGGTAAAAATGTGTCGCACTTACGTGCTTATCATAAATCTAAAACATTGCAAGATGAAAATCGTTGGCAATAGCTATGTGTAATCACAATATTTGTTATTCCAAACCCTAGTTATCCTTCTTAAAACACAACAATAAATTCTCATAAGAAGTTTCCTAGACATTAAGATTCTTGAAAAATTATTTATCGTCCTCGAACTCCTTGTCGTCAACAGACATTGAAACATAAGGTTCGTGAAGAAAGGAGTCAATTTCAACGAACCTTCTTGACTGATGCCGAACCAGGGCCTTCTGAATTTCAAGAGTTCTTAAAACAATAGCCTTTATTTGTGGAATCTCCTTCCTTGATTCCTCCAACTCTTTAAGAACACCATAAAACTTCTGAAGATTTGAGGGGATGGCCCTTGGTTTCTTCATATTCTTTCTTTTTCTCTTAAAATTTGTGGAGGAAAGAGATTTATCTTTTTTCCTTCATGATTGATGGCTTAACAATCATATTAACATCTTTTCCATCAAAAGATATGATGCTTGGAGTCTCCATTCAATATGGGATTGTGAGAAAATACACAATTCAAGCTTTACAAGCAATCTTTTGATAAAAAGAGTTTTCAAGGAAGGAAAAAGGAATGCACGGTTACGGAACCTTTATACAAAGTAAAAAGGATTCACGTACACACAACTCTCAACCCTAAAAAAGGTAGAATTGTCGATTTTAACCATCTTTCAATGATCAAACAGGGAAAACCTTTTCAATACCAATTTTAAGATTTGTAAAGAAAACAGAATTCCAGATAACAAAAAGAAAAATAAATTTTTTTTTTTTCCTAAAGCCCGATTTCTGCTCAACTCTTGTCTCTTTGAAACCAGGCACATGAGACAAGATGCACTTCACATCATAATTAGGTTGTGTTGGGATGAGCAATAATTTGTCCACCAAGTAATCCCTGTAAGGAATTCTTTGTACCCTTTTTCGTGGATCGTTTAGACCTTGTTCTTTTCTGTAGAGGTCTATCTTTTTCTTTAGAAATTAAATTCTTTAGAGAAGAATTAAATCTACATACCTCAGATGTATTCGACTTATGAACAACTTTGAGCTTGTTTGCTGATCGATTTGCTCTCCATTGAAGTTTGTTGACATATCTTATTTTATGTTTGTACTTGAAACACTTAGAGAGTTCATGACCCTTAAAAGTACAATAAGAACATGTCAATGTGGAGGACGGTTCAGACACCATAGCTGAGCATGCTATTAAACAAATTGAGGTGCCTGAAACACGTGAGATAGAATTTTCAGTAGACAGGGAAAAATCCATTTCATCCTCCAAAGTGGTTGAAGAAGTTTCTTCAGGAAGAATATCAATATTGATGTACGTATTGCTACAATTATCAAAATCAATATTTTCACCAAGGAGTGCAACACTTGATTTTTCATCTTCATTTGAATCACAGTGATCAGATATTTCATCAAGAGTTGCAGAAAGACCTTTGTTCCCAGTGTATTTTCTACGATTTGGACACTCATTAGCAAAATGAACAAAACATTTACACTTGAAGCACTGAGGCAATTACAGAGTTGCCAACACTTTTACTTTTGTCAAGTAATTTAGTGTTCTTTTGTTCTTTGAAAGCAATATCCTTTCCAGATTTGGATGTATGCTCATGATCAAAGATCTTTAACTTCCCAACAAGAGTATTTCTGGAAAGTGTATCAAGGTTATTTCCATCAACGATGGCATGTTTCTTAGAATCGTATCTAGATGGTGATAAGTGCATATTTCACATATATTTAGTATCAATTCCATGCTAGTAATTGCTTTTATTCTTGCAAATTATTGTATATTACGTTTGTTTTCTCTTATTTGTGTTTCATTAGGTGAATCATCTGAAAAGAAGTGAAAAGAGCTACAAACGGAAAAGGGTCAAAGACCAAGGGGAAATTTTTCAAATCTAGGAGTTCATACTATCACCGTGAAGAGGACGAAAATACGAAGCCAACGGCAAAAGAATGGAGTCATTCCGACATCGTATGAAGAAGATACAAGCATTTGAAGCTAGTTGAAGTAGTCGAAAAAGGTGTTTAAGCACAGAATTTATAAAGGCACCTACGTTATTGTTAGGGGCAGCCACTTTCTTCCTCTCCACGACCAGGGTGAACTGCAAATTCCTCGTCACTGTGGTCGCTTGCCAGGGACTGATGGGTTGATTACAAAAAACTTAAAAGTGGAAGATAGAGAAGGGTATTTGGATTAATTAGGCAGAGTTGATATTTGACAGCCATTATCGATGATTGGGGGCAGCGATGATCATTGATTGATAAGACACGGTGATTGCAGGGATACTATCGGTGATGGTTACTAATGGGACAGTTGTAGTGATGATGATTGGAGAATGAGAGTTGATGTGCTGTCGATGGATTTGATCTGTGCTGGCGTTTCTCGAGTCTGTGGTTGGCAGGAAGGAGTTGGTAGTGTGATGAGATTAATGGCAGTGGAGAGAATGATGACTGATGTGCTGCCATTGAAGAGAGCTGGAGTTTGCTGCTGCCAGTGACTGATGGAAGTTGGAAAAGAATAAATGGAGTGGTTGATGCTGTTAATGGAGTTGGGGATCGAGAAAAAAATGGGTTCGGAGATGCATTGATGATAGCAGCGGCAATGAATGGAGAAGGCAGTGATGATGGAAGTTGAGCTAGATGCTGTTGCTGACAGTAATGAGAAGGAACGAGGGTCAGCGATGGAGATAATGGAGTTTCGAGGTTTACTCAAGCTTGGCAGCTAAGACGATGGCCATTAATGGTTTTGCTCGAGTTTGTTGGTTGCAGTTCAGGGAAGTAATGATGGAAGAAACGGCGAGAGGTAGAGCCGAGAAGTTTGGAATTGTGAGAGAAGAGAGTTTGAGGTAATGTAAGACCGAAGAGAAGATATTGAATCACAGGAAGAGTTTCGGTGTGGTTTCCCACCGTAGTAAAAGTCAGGTGAGGTTACGGTAGAAAACCTCACCGTATGTAATCACAGGGAGACATTCGGATGGGTTTTCCAGCCGTATGTAAACACAAAAGAAAATAAGAATTCTCCGTGAGACGGTGAAGTGAAAAATAAGCTGTCAGTTCCGATAAACTGACAAGCCAAATACTATATGGGCTAGACCTGTTCAGCATTCGACGTGAGCCCAAGCAGCTCTTTACTCTGTAATTGACGACCAACTTTGGCAGTGACGTATTTATGGGAATTTGGTGAGTTTCTGGCAACCTATTTCGACCGGGATTTGGCACGGGCGCAGCTACAACTTGGAGACTATATAAGAGACTTCTTAACCTAAGGGATATATCTACACATCTCTTAATACATTTTTGTTCTTCATTAATATTCTAGGGTTTACCCCTTTAGGGGGAAACCGGGAAACGGTGTAATCATGAGAAGCTAAACTTTTATTGGTTAAGGATGAATTCAATGTTCTAGCGTGAAGCTCTATTATTATACAAGTTTGTTCGGAGTTTTAATCATCTTATCGTTTGTCTTTACCATATTTAATGTTTATGAGTGATTATTGGATTGATTTGGAGTGCACGCTAGATTGATCTACTAATTGTTCTATTGCTAGTATTGAGTTATGATATAAGTAATCTTCGAATAGTTCATACACAAGTAGAAATCGCGAGACCTTGCAGAGGGATTTTGTGGAGCAATTGCGAGTGAAGATAACACCAGCAAGTGGACCTTGAGCTAAGAGTTTAACTACTGGGATCAACCTGATTCACAAAGCCTAAAGCGTTCGATTGGATTACACCTTGAGTGAGCTACTACTTGGTGGTTCGGTTGGATATAATATGATATTGGAGAGCTTCCGTATCCGTGGTAAAAGGAGTTTTGGGGATAGCACTGAGCTAGCTGCTATTCTACGGTTGGTGATGAATAGTTCCAACGAAGATAGATAAGTATACTAATCCAGTTATCGCTTGGTAACGGCGAAGGATTCCTTAATCATCTCTTTCTTTTATTTGTTATTACTATTATTTTACTTGATCAAACAATCCCCCTTGTTTTTATATTTATTTTGCTGAACTAAATAACATATCAATTACATAGCTCTCTGTGGGAACGATCTCTTACTACCGCTATATTACCAGTTAATTAGTGGGAAATATCTTGATTAATTTGTTGTGGTTATGACACACATCAAATTTTGGCGCTGTTGCCGGGGAGCGGTTGTTAATTGATTTATTATTTGTTTAGCTTGTTTTTGTTTTTAGATTTTTTTCTTTTGTTCTTGTGAGTCGTCATGTTTCCTTATGGACATAACATGTACGGAGCACAAGACCAATCATCATATTATAGTGGTAATCAATTTGGATTTCAATCTCATTCATATAACAACTACCAACCATACCCTACGGAGCCTTATGGATACTCTCATACATATCAATAACCTTATGACGGGTATGTAAGTGAGCAATCACAGGGATGAGAGGATAGTTGTACTTCTGATCAGTTGTTTTCTAGTAATGTGCAGATGACAGAGAGTTTGGAAAGACCTACTCCTCTTTATCATGTTCTTTCTTCATTTATGTCAAAAGAAGAGATAGAGTCTGAAAATTCCATCGTGAATAATTGTGGAAAACGTATAAATATCAGAAAACTTTCTAAGCAATATGATCAGTTAGAAGAAGCTGGAGCATCAGAAAAGACTCTCGAAGAAATTAACAAGGTATTACGAGCGGAACTTCAACGTCGTTGGGATATTGAAGATTATGAGGTTGACGAAGACTCTGATGAAGATAAGCAACCTTTGGAACATCCTTGCAATAATGGTAATGTTATTTCAACTCCGGATCATAATAACGATCACTCGCCTATTCAAAAGGAGGAGAATGGATATGACATAACTGTTGTTATAAATGGTGTAACGTACTCAAACAATGATTTTAGGATTTGCACCAATGAACTAGACCTTCTAGGAGATGATTCTGATTCCGATGACGAGGTTGTTGAAGAGTTAGAGATTGAAAATAAAACCAAATCGATTAAAGTTGTGGAAGACCCAATTGAGCTAGCCAAGGATTATAATGATGCTGAGATTTTAATTGAAGGGAGAAACTGACGAATAATGGATAAATAGTTTGATAGAGGACCATGATACAAATGAGGTAAATAATTCGTTGCAATTCTTTAAGAATGATGAGTATCCTGTAATACAAGAGATTGTGGAAGGTTTGTCTAATCCTTTGCATATTTCTAAATCTTTTGATCTACATCACTTAGGATTGGAGTTGTGTGCTTCTACAGTTTTAAAGGATTATTTTGCTTCTAATTATCCACCACTTGATGTGTTTGATTCTAGATTTGTGCAGGTTCACCAAGATGAACCTTTTGAAGTTCCCATATTTTATGTTCTCTATCTACTTCAAAGTGTAAAAAGGACTAAGTGTGGGGGAAACTTCCAAGCGATAACAATTTCATTATTTATATCTTATGCTAATGTGTTTCTTAATTTGTTACTAGAATTGCAGATTGTTTTCTGGGCAGACTACCAGATTTTCAGATTGTTGGTATATGGACGATAACAAAAGAGTCGGGCTTACGACTTTAAACCAAGCGCTAAATGGGAGGCAACCCATAGGTTTTGTATCTTAATCCCTTTTTTTTTTTTAAATAAAAATTGTTTTCATGTCATGTTTGCATCCCCATGTTTAATTTCATTGAGTCTATAATCTATTTTAGAAGAAAATTAAGACGAATACCTTTTCGTCAGACAAATTCAGACTGCACGTAGTTCAGTCCAGAGACCATAACTGTCATACCGTTTATCTAAACACTGTAACCTTTGGACACTGTGTACAAAACACGTATATGAACAACTTTTGTGAAATGGAGTTTTTCCAAATTCCTTACCAATTTGCACAATTTTTGTGTTTTATCTGCTGTTACATCAAAATTTAGAATTTTCGGTTTTACACATTGAGGACAATGTGAAGTTTAAGTGTGGGGGAGTCTTTTGCATATAGATTTTTTAGCATTTTTGAGTCAAAATTTTCAAATTTTTTGTATATATTTGAATAAAACCTCAAACTTGTAGAGATTTTAGAGTCACTAGCATACTTCTAGGTATGTTTACATAGAGATTTCTGACCGACATAACTGAACTTGGAAGTGTTAGGGAACTACGTTCGGATTTCTTACTTGTTAGAGTGTTAAATAATGGATTTAATCATGCCGGTGATGCAAATGAGGTGCATAGGGAAATGCATTATTATAGTTGCTGATCAATCATTAGTGGAGACTACCTATTTTCAAATCAACAGAGGCACCAGACCAAATTTTCTTTGTAGCTGACTAAAGAGCTTTGTTTTGAGTGTGTGTCACCGTACGTTAATTCCGGGTAGAATGGTGAGCTACCCAACCTCCCACCAATAGAAGCACTATTTTTGATCTCTTGAGTGCTAATTTTGTCAATCATGAGGGTGACGTCTATAGATGAAAACCACCTTCTTGTAGTTTGATTTGCAGTTAGCACCATTCTCTCTCTCGCCAACGACAGGTCCATAGAAACACCATCATCATCAACAAGGGAGCGATATCAAAATCTACGAGGAAAGTTGAAGACGTTTGAGGTTTACAAGCAACAATACAAGGAAGAGCAAATTACATATCCAAGTAAGCAACATATAATGAGCAGATTTCTATACCCAAGTTGAAGACTTATTTACAAGAGCGAAGAAAATCAAAAGATGAGAGTTATTGAATTTTATGATACGAAGACGATACAAGTTGTGAAGATCAAAGTGGTAAAGTAATTCTTTCATGGCCATGTTGTTTTAATTCCGTTATTAATTTTGTAGTTGCAATCTTTTTGTTTAAAAAATAAAGAAAAAAAATAAAAAAAAATAAAAAAAAATAAAAAAACAAAAAAACAAAAAGATTTGCATTTAGGTTGTTATTTGTTCAATAAGGCTATGGGGAAGAAAAATCTATAAAGAAGTTTCAGGCAACAAGGAAATTGAAGAGAAAAGAGTTGTAAATTTTCAAAGTTTTACGAAGTTCAAGAGTTTATCATCTACAGTTGAAGACTGAAGACCAAGAAGATGAAGAAGACGAGCTGAAGACTACGTTTCTACTGGATGCTGTGAGAGTGGTGCTTTCGTCACTGCCAATCGGATATGAAGGTGGTAAGTACTCCCATCCTTGCTATAGTGGTTGATTTCCTTTCTTAGAGATAATCAGAAAAAGATTTTTATTTCCCACGATCTTGTGGGGTCTCCATAAATAATTCGGAAGGTTTTCTTCCCATCATTCAACGTGTGTAGGATTTCTCTCTTCATTCCTACCTGCACACATGTGAGACCCATAAAAAATCCGTCTTATTGAGTGCAATTATCATAAAATCCTTTTAAGTGAGGCAGAAGTCAAGGCGAAATGCTTATTGATCGCTCTCAAACACGTGTTTTCTTATTATGGTGTGGTTATTTCTCACTCAACATTTAAGAATGAGAATATGTTCTTTAGTATTTCTAACTTCTTATTACTAGCATGCAGAAATTCTACGTCCTCATAGCTCTTTGGATGCTTGGGATCTGGAACGCTTTGAAGTTGGAGTAGGTTTTGTGGGTATATCTCTGGTAAACCCTCACGAGACTATAACTCATCCACTAGGGACACCTAGGAGTTTAAAGGCATGTTGCATTAGCTAAGTGCATTCGTTTTCTCGACGATATGGAGTTGTTGTATTTTAGATAGTTTGCTCGAGGACTAGCAAAAGCCAAGTGAGGGGGAATTTGATAAGTGCATATTTCACATATATTTAATGTCAATTCCATGTTAGTAATTGCTTTTATTATTGCAAATTATTGTATATTACGTTTGTTTTCTCTTATTTGTGTTTCATTAGGTGAATCATCCGAAAAGAAGTGAAAAGAGCTACAAAGTGAAATCTACAAAAGGAGAAGGGCCAAATACCAAGGGGAACTCTTTCAAATCTAGGAGTTCTTACTATCACCTTGAATATGACGAAAAGACGAAGCCAACAGCAAAAGAATGGAGTCATTCCGACATCGTATGAAGAAGATACAAGCATTTGAAGCTAGTTGAAGTAGTCGAAAAAGGTGTTTAAGCAAAGAATTTATTAAGGCAC
This sequence comes from Papaver atlanticum, assembly GCA_023531105.1. Lineage (NCBI taxonomy): Eukaryota > Viridiplantae > Streptophyta > Magnoliopsida > Ranunculales > Papaveraceae > Papaver > Papaver atlanticum. The sequence continues at coordinate 1,080,752 of JAJJMB010003724.1, read as the reverse complement.
CTACGTTATTGCTAGGGGAAGCAACTTTCTTCCTCTCCACGACCAGGGTGAACTGCAAATTCCTCGTCACTGTGGTCGCTTGCCAGGGACTGATGGGTTGATTACAAAGAAATGAAAAGTGGAAGATAGAGAAGGGAAATGGATTAATTAGTCAGAGTTGATCTTTGATAGCCATTATCGATATTGGGGGAAGCGATGATCATTGATTGATAAGACACGGTGATGGCAGGGATACTATCGGTGATGGTTACTAATGGGACAGTGGTAGTGATGATGATTGGAGAACGAGAGCTGAGGTGCTGTCGATGGCAGTGACGATGGATTTGATCTGTGCTGGCGTTTCTCGAGTATGTGGTTGGCAGGAAGGAGTTGGTAGTGTGATGAGATTAATGGCAGTGGAGAGAATGATGACTGATGTGCTGCTATTGAAGAGAGCTGGAGTTTGCTGCTGCCAGTGACTGATGGAAGTTGGAAAAGAATAAATGGAGTGGTTGATGCTGTTAATGGAGTTGGGGATCGAGAAAACAATGGGTTCGGAGATGCATTGATGATAGCAGCGGCAATGAATGGAGGAGGCAGTGATGATGGAAGTTGATCTAGATGTTGTTGCTGACAGTAATGAGAAGGAACAAGGATAGAGACAATGGAGTTTGGAAGGTGTACTCAAGCTTGGCAGTGAAGACGATGGTCATTGATGGTTTTGCTCGAGTTTGTTGGTTGCAGTTCAGGGAAGTAATGATGGAAGCAACGGCGAGAGGTAGAGCCGATAAGTTTGGAACTGTGAGAGAAGAGAGTTTGAGGTAATGCAAGACCGAAGAGAAGAGATTGAATCACAGGAAGAGTTTCGGTGTGGTTTCCCACCGTAGTAAAAGTCAGGTGAGGTTACGGTAGAAAACCTCACCGTATGTAATCACAGGGAGACATTCGGATGGGTTTTCCAGTCGTATGCAAACACAAAAGAAAAGAAGAATTCTCCGTGAGACGGTGAAGTGAAAAATAAGATGTCAGTTCCGCAGAACTGACAAGCCAAATACTATATGGGCTAGACCTGTTCAGCATTCGACGTGAGCCCAAGCAGTTCTTTACTCTGAAATTGACGACCAACTTTGGCAGTGACGTATTTTTGGGAATTTGGTGAGTTTCTGGCAACCTATTTCGACCGGGATTTGGCACGGGCGCAGCTACAACTTGGAGACCATATAAGAGACTTCTTAACCTAAGGGATATATCTACACATATCATAATACACTTTTGTTCTTCATTAATATTCTAGGGTTTACCCCTTTACCCCTTTAGGGGGAAACCGGGAAACGATGTAATCATGAGAAGCTAAACTTTTATTGGTTAAGGATGAATTCAATGTTCTAGCGTGAAGCTCTATTATTATACAAGTTTGTTCGGAGTTTTAATCATCTTATCGTTTGTCTTTACCATATTTAATGTTTATGAGTGATTATTGGATTGATTTGGAGTGCACGCTAGATTTATCTACTAATTGTTCTAATGCTAGTATTGAGTTAGGAGATAAGTAATCTTCGAATAATTCATACACAAGTAGAAATCGCGAGACCTTGCAGAGGGATTTTGTGGAGAAATTGCGAGTGAAGATAACACCAGCAAGTGGACCTTTAGCTAAGAGTTTAACTACTGGGATCAACCTGATTCACAAAGCCTATAGCGTTCGATTGGATTACACCTTGAGTGAGCTACTACTTGGTGGTTCGGTTGGATATAATATGATATTGGAGAGCTTCCGTATCCGTGGTAAAAGGAGTTTTGGGGATAGCACTGAGCTAGCTGCTATTCTACGGTTGGTGATTAATGGTTCTAACGAAGATAGATAAGTATACTAATCCAGTTATCGCTTGGTAACGGCGAAGGATTCCTTAATCATCTCTTTCTTTTATTTGTTATTACTTTTATTTCAATTGATCAAACAATCCCCCTTGTTTTTTTTTTAATTTGTTGAACTAAATAACATATCAATTACACAGCTCTCTGTGGGAACGATCTCTTACTACCGCTATACTACCAGTTAATTAGTGGAAAATATCTTGATTAATTTGTTGTGGTTATGACACGCATCAGCTGGCAACGATCTGAGAATTTTTATCACAATGTCCTTTTCAGAAATAGTTTTCCCCAATGTAAAAGAAACATTAACAATTTCAGACACTTTGTGATTAAACTCATCAAATGAATCTTCATCAGCCATACGAAGGTTTTCCCAATCATAATTTAGGTTTTGAAGCCTAGCTTCCTTTTCATTGGTATTCCCTTCAAATACGGTTTCTAAGAAATCCCAAGCATCTTTAGACTGAGTGCACGTAGTCACATGTTGCTGAAGATCTGGGGTAATGGCATGTATGATAGCATTTAAGCCGTCAGAATTTTGCTTTGCAGCAAGAATCTCGTCAGGCTCATACCTACCAATATCCTTTGCAACTGTTACACCGTCTACTATAACTATTGGAGGAATATAGCCATTAACAACATACACGCATGATTGAAAATCACGTGCTTGGAGAAAGGAACGCATAACAATTTTCCACCATAAGTAATTCGAGCCATCGAAGACTGGCGGTACGTTTATAGAGATAACACTTATGTCCATAGAGTCAGATTGCTACAAACTCAGACTTATGAGGTCTTAGCGTGTTTGCCTGCTCTGATACCAATTGAAAAAGCGGGGGTCTAACAACCACACCCAATTTTTTGTTAGGAAATCTGTATGGACTAACTCCAGTATAATTCCAAGAGAATCAATTAGACAGTCAGACTCAATCAAGGAAATATATCCAAGAGTTATATCCTTGTTTCTCAATGTAATCAGCAAATCAAACAGATAGAATCTGTGAGCCTAATTATCATGAGAAACAACTTGAACGGTACCAAAGACCTATGTTCAAGTGTCAATCAATTTCAATCAACAACCAAAGGTTGGATTTACCAACTGATTGAACTACGCACAACCTGTGATATTTACATTATATAGAAAATATAATGCGGAAAAGAAATAACACAGACACCAGAAGTTTTGTTAACGAGGAAACCGCAAATGCAGAAAAACCTTGGGACCTAGTCCATATTTGAACACCACGCTGTATTAAGCCGCTACATACACTAGCCTACTACAAGTTAACTTCAGACTGGAATGTAGTTGATCTCTAACCAAGTCTCACACCGATTAAGGTACAGAAGCGTTCCTTACACCTCTGAACCACACCAGGACTCTACGCACTTGATTCTCTTAGCTGATCTCACCCACAACTAAGAGTTGCTACAACCCAAAGTCGAATACTTTATATACAAATCTGTCTCCCACAAAAAAGTCTATTCTGATACATAAATCTGTCTCCCACAGAAATTCCTACGAAGTTTTTGTTCCGCCTTTTGATAAATCAAGGTGAACAGGAACCAATTGATAATCCGGTCTTATATTCCCGAAGAACAGCCTAGAAATATCAATCACCTCACAATAACTTAACTATATGGTAGTAGAACAAATTGTTGTGGAATCACAAAGAATGTGACAAATACTTTTATGATTACTTTTTATATCTTACCTATCGGGGATAAATCTTGAGAAAATATTAGAGAAGATAGTGCTCAATACGATAGAACAAGTAAGATCAGAACACATAACTACAGAGAAAATAGTTGGGTCTGGCTTCAGAATCCCAATGAAGTCTTTAAGTCGTTAACTTATAATGGTTTTAGGAAAAACCTAGGTTAAAGGAGAATCGACTCTAGTCGCAACTAGTATCACACAAGAGGTGTGGGGATTAGGTTTTGCAGTTGCTAGAGTTCTTCAAATCAGGGTTTGATAGCTTTGAAACAAAGTAACAAATATTCACCGTTAGATGAAATCCTGATTTAATATTCAAGCTAAGTTTGCTTAAAACCAAAGCAATATCTCTCCACCGTTATATAGTCTTAGCTTGTTACACACAAATGAAATATACCTTCATTAGATGTGGGTAACCGTACCTAAACGTGTATATTGAGTTGGCTCAATAACAGTTAACCGAAGTTAGCCATAAGAACACTTTTGTATTAACCACATTTATCTAACACTTCTAGATCAAATGATAATCAAACGAATCTAATTGTGTTACTCATAGAGTTGTTTAATTGTTCATAGAAGTATACAAGATACAATTGAAACAAAATCAGATTGATTCAAAAGAATCAGTTCATGAACATTTTAGCCACGGTTTGCAAAGATTGCATTCCTTAATTTATAAATGTATTTGTTCATGAGTATGAAATAATACTTAACCTATTTTAGAACTTAAACCAACTCAGTTTGCAAACGGGTACGCAAACTAGAGTTCCGGACTTTGGTCACGTCTACCATTTCGCAAACGGGTATGCATACTATCGTACCGTACCTAACTCAGGTGAAACCGTTTGCATACGGGTATGCATACTTGGTTCTCGGACTTTCACACTTAAAACCGTTCGCATACTGGTACGCAAACTTGGTTCCCGGACCCGAATCATATTACAACAATTTGCATACTAGTATGCATGCTGTGTTATATCCAGACAATGGTTTAATTGTTTAAAACTCCCATTTCAATCATTGAAAAATCCTTAGAAGACGACAATAGCTGTCTCACACAAACTATTATCTTATAAGTAATTTTCAAGTGATCGAATGATCAATACAAAACATTCTGAGTCTACATCAAATGACTGTCTCACACAAATCATGTAAGATGTTACAAGGCGATCTTCACATGATCATCTTTTGACTCATTATTTAGTTTCCAACTAAACTCGTCAAGAATAATGATGAACGTAGTTAAAGTAAAAAGCTTTCCAACACATATTTCGAGAAAGATATAAGCGAGTTAAACTCAACTCGAAATATCAAATGTGTATAATGTAAAAGTCTATATAGCTATATGACTTAGTTTCAATAGGAGATATAATAGAATAGACTTATGAGTGATAGATAAGTTTTAGTCTCCACATACCTTTTGTTGATGAAGTTCCTCCAAGCTCTGCTTAGTAGATCTTCGTCTTCAATCGATGAACGCCGTGAAGTCTGAAGCTCAACTACACATTCTATCATAATCTGAGACATAGCTATAAGTAGACTAGAAATCAAGACTTATAGTTTTGATCACCTAAACTTGACAAACAAGCTTGAGATAGCAACGCTTGCGAGTTCGACTGAGCAGTGCTCTAACAGGATTCACAACTTTGGGGTTTCTAAAGATCCAACCTTCCAATCAAACATCAAATAGGTAAGTTAAATCATTAATTTAGGTAAGTTAGATCATCACAACTTCCATTGATGCATGTTTTATGTTTTCTTCCATTTAAACTTTAACTGTTCGACCAAATTCCCAAATGAAAATAACTTTTTTCACATTTAACTAAACTTCTGTTGCTGCTTAATTACAGTTGATGGTTTCATAAGCGTATTCGATTCAGTCCAAATATGTACGAGGAATACCAAGTTTAGCCATTTTAGATGAAAGTTAAAAACATGTATTCATTTAGAATGCACAGATTGTTAGAGCTGCAACCATCAGAATGTATGTACAAAATAAAAACAATGAAGGTGAGCCATTAAGTACTTTTGTTGGCATTTTAATCATTTAGTGATGTCAGCCTTTTACCCAGTTTTGGCTACTCTGCATTCTTTTGTTCGAATCAGAATGGGGAAAATTGAGTGAAGACCCTACCTGTAACTTAATTGCCTCAGACGATATTAAGTAAATGTTACAAAAACTTGAACTGAGAAGGGTAATGAAACACTGCATTTGTGGAGGAGATTGACTTGGTTAAATACATAGAATTGACCGTTGTTAAGTCAAAATGATATGTTTATAGTATCAAAAGGCTTATAATGATGTTATTTTCTTATAAGGATTTTATTTCTGTTTGGGAGGTGTTGATGGTGGTTTTTAGTTCAAGGATAAAATTGTAAAACCCTGTATTTAAAGCGCCATCTCTCTGCAAAGAGGTTGAGCCATTTAAAAGTGATGAGTGCTCATGCCTCTTTACTTACATGTGTATTGAGCAATTCAGTATATTTATATGAAATTTATCCAGAATGGTGCGTGTAGCAACAATCCCAAATATTATGTAAATTTATTAGTATTTGTTCCATACCATGTTCCCAGTTGAACTCTTAATACTGACATGACATGACGACTAATGTTCGCTCTCAGCCGAGTAGCATGAATCTCCCGAAGTGTCAGGATTGAGATGCGTGTGGAAGTACTCAATCAGAGGCACGCAAAGTTATGCTGCCCTTTAATATTAAATTAGTGGTTTTGTATCAGTATGCAAAATTCACCAAAATTTGATTGGTTTTGCGGCAACCCGCAAAATTAAGTCCTTTAACCTAATTTTATCAATTTGCAAAAATTAGGTTTTTGACGCCCTACGCAATATCCCGAGCCCTATTGGTCGATACCAAACCTAGGTAAGCTAGGAAAATAATCCTCCATGGAGCTAGTAGGAGCAAAGTCCTACCAGAAAACAAGAAATAAAGATAAACTGCGGCAAGTAGAAGCAACAACAAAAGGAGGCGCGGCCACGCCACTTGGCCGGCCGATCCGCTCCAACAGGCGCCGCCTATGGCCGGATGGCCACGCTCCATGTTGCCCTTGCCGGCCCCTTTTTCTGTCGACCAATCAGGTCGCTCTAAATGCACCACACGCATTTGGAATGTAGCCGGGCCCATGTCACTTGCCGGGCCCATTTCCTATCTACCAATCAGGTTGCTCTAAATGCGCCACACGCACTTGGAATGTGTCCGGGCCCATGCCACTTGCCGGCCCCCTTTCCAATTGACCAATCAGGTCGCTTAAAACCCTCCACGCATATTAAATAAAGCCAAACTGCGCCAACACCTAGTGGCCGTCACGTCAACATGGCCGCCATGCCAATTAGCTAATCAACCTGCCATATCAGGCCAGCATGCTAATTAGCAGACCATGCTATTCCGCTGCAACAATATGCTAATGCGCCATAACAGCGCAATCGCGTGCTATCTCACTTTTCGTTCATGGCCAACGCCATAACAAACTCTAACCAGGGTATTCTGATCAGAATAGAACTCTTGTTTTAATGGCATTGGTCGAATCAAAAGGAAACCCTAATTCCTAGTCATGGCCTAAATTATGCCACTTCGGACCCACAACATGCCAGAAGCCATGTGGGATTCTGAAAAGACCCTAAAAGTGGCGCCCATGCCATATTATAGCTACCCATGGCTATCCCCGCGTCCATGGTCGTTCCCACATTATGGCCTTTGCATGATTTCTTTGCTTAACGTGGCCACATCAGTGTTTGCCAAAATGCCACCATATCGCGGCCACATAGCCGCACACGATAATTAGGGTTTTGACATTCCAAACCCTAATTTTGAAGGCCGCTATGCCAACCCATGCCACCTAAGGCATTAAGTTTGATACGGCAACTAGAGCCAATATTGTTGAGTCATATTTGGACCTAGCGCCAATATGCCAAGATATAGTGGCCGCGGCTACGCCAGGCAGGCGCCAATTGCGCCACTATGCCACTAGCAAGCGCTAACGATATGTGGCCATAAAAAACGGCCACCCCCTTCCATAAATTACAATCTCGGCCGTTTAACTTCGGCAGCCGAATTGACCGACCTAGGTTAAATCTTAGGCGACCAACCAAGACTAACTTAATAGTGTCACACGCTATTTCTTATGGCAAATCTCATGACTTAGCTCGCCACACATGATCACCCTCCGCCTAGTTTGCGCGCGATTGGTCAGAATAACTAGGTCTTTCACACAATCTGCTGCATATTTTCCACGAAAATACTCTAGATGTCAAACATGTCACAAACTGGGGGATGCTCACTGGGGTATTGTTTTTGCGGTTTACAACATGCGGCGTGCAACACGCCCATTACGAAAAAGTGTCAGGAAAGGACGGACGGTTAATGAGCAGTAAGTGAGTAGTGGGTGTAAGGCTGGCCAGTCTTCCCTCGTGATGGAAACATGATGGTCACCACTTTTTACACGACTCCATTTCTCCACTACTTAACTGTCTCCACTTCCTACGAGATCAGATGCTCAATCATGACTTGTATAAATAGGTTTTCGACCTATTTCGACAAGGGCAAGTGTTATCAACATAAGTATCCATAAAAACACCAAGAACTGATAGCTTATATTTCGCCAGCTAGTTCCATATTCTGATACAATTCATAAAACATACACACCTTCAAAATTCAATATTTTGACCTCAACACCTTCTTCGCTTCCCTCCTTAAGATCAACCCTTTCTCCTTCACTTTGTGACCGAAGCAAGTCTGGAAAGGCCATTTCTTGGTTTAGGCCAGAATTGTACAGATTGATCTCTCGAATCTAAAGTACTCCAGTGCAGTGCATTTGTTTAGGGTTTAGATTCGTTTCTCGGCGGCACACCCAAATTTACCATTTCAAGCAGAATCAGTTTTTACCCCAAAACAACTGGCGACCACAGTGAGAGATTAATCTCTATGTTGCAATCCCAAGAATTTTCACAAAGATGGTTGGTCTTATGACTAATTCAATAACTCCAAACGCTGGTCGAAATCATACAAATGGTGATGTTTCTCCTCCCAACGCCATATCTGATCACGCAGCAAATGAAGGAATCCCAACCTTGATTGAGTTGGCGCGAGTACAAGAAATCCACACAAGGAACATGGATCTGATGAAGGAGACGATAAACAACATACTCAATTTCCTTGTCAGGTTGACATCAGATTTGGGCGGCTCCTCTGTTCCAGAAATCCCATCACTGGGGACTAACTCCTCAGATGATCGTCCTCAAATCTACAGTTTCACCACCAACCGGAGGCCAATGAATCAGGAAGCGGCTTCTCTAGTGGAGAGTTTATGTGAGCTTCTACATCTCTCGAAGGATCAACGAGCAGAGACGTTTTCTGCAATCAATCAGATAGCTCTAGATGCGCGTTTGGCTCCTTCGCGCCCTGAAGCCTCAAAGACATCAGAGATGTCCATAAACAATATTACATTTACTGAAGACGACATGATGGCATAGGAGGGCCATAACAGAGCCATGCATGTTACTGCACGCATCAAAGATTAAGAATTCAAAAAGGCTCTCATCGATACGGGAGCGTCCTCAAATGTTATTACTCTCAAAACTCTCAGGACAGCCAAGGTTCGACCAAACAAAGTCGTGTGACATCCTACCATGATGACATATTTTGAAGGAAACCAAACCAGCACTTATGGGTACATCAATCTGAATCTATCAGTAGGACCTGTCCAGTCGAAGGTAAAATTCGAAGTAATAGAGAAGGAGCCAGATTACCACATGATACTGGGAATACCGTGGCTTCATGATAATAAGATCATCCCCTCAACATATCACCAATGCCTGAAAACTATGCTGAATGAAGAAGTTGTCCGCATTCCAGCGTCATTGTCTCCTTATGCACCAATCTGTGGCGTGGAACTGTTTGAGCCAAAAGAAAATTCACGAGATTCATTAAACAAAATTTACTGCACTCCACTCCCCACATGGACGTCAATCGAGGAGGAAGACCGGCTCGCATCACTGAACAGAGAGACTGGATCTCGTGGTGCGCCTCTACTAACAGGACACGCCAGTTCCTCTTCATCAAACAAAAGCTTAGTTCATCTTCATACCAAGAGGGAGCGAACTTTTGTGGCGAGTCGTGACCAAATAGGGAAAACTGTATACCGGCGTCGCTATTAGCAATTAACAGGGGAGACTGTCACCCAGTGTGTCCGCCCGATAGAATGAAAAAATACGACAAGCTACAAGAAGAAGTAACAGATGCTCCATGGCAGTTACAAGATGATACTGACTCCACAACAGATGAACTCGAAATTGTCAACATCGGAAATGAAGAATCTCCAAGGCCTGTCTCCATTAGTTCCGCTCTATGTACAGAGGAACGTACGAAACTTGTGAACCTAGTACCAAGACATATTCGCATGGAAATACGAGGAAATGTCCGGCCTGGATGAAAAACTGGTCACTCATCATCTGCATATAATACCTGGATCCAAACCGGTTAAGCAATCTCCAAGACAGTTCTGGCATGATGTAGAGGAACAAATCAAGACTGAGATTCAGAAATTACTAGCAGCCGGCCTCATCAAACCCATTCACCATCTCACCTGGTTGGCCAATGTGGTTCCCGTAAAGAAGAAAAGTGGTCAAATCAGGTGCTGCGTCGACTTCAGAGATCTGAATAAATGCTGCCCCAAGGACGATTTTCCTCTTCCCAAAATTGACATGCTAGTAGATGCTACCGGTGGACATGGCATGTTCTTTTTCATGGATGGGTACAACGGCTCAACCAGATAAAGATGTACAAGCATGACGCAAGTAAGACAGCTTTTCGAACTCCTCTTTGAAACTTTTACTATACTGTGATGCCTTTCGGTTTGAAAATGCTGGCGCTACTTATCAACGCGCCATGACTGCAATTTTCTACGACATGATGCACAAGCAAGTTGAAGATTACGTAGACGACATAGTGGTCAAATCAAAAACTCGAGCGTCCCATACAGACGTTTTACAGCAGGTGTTTGAAAGGTGTCGTGAATACAAACTGAAGATGAATCCTTTGAAATGCGCTTTTGGGGTCTCTTCTGGCAAATTTCTAGGATTCCAAGTCACAGCTGAAGGAATCAAGGTTGATTCGACCAAGACCCAAGCCATCCTCACAATTCCCCATCCGCAGACTGTGAAAGAACTCCAGAGCTTCATGGGCAAAGTAAACTACATTCGGCGTTTTATACCCGGTTTGGCCCAACTTATCTCTTCATTCACCCCATTACTGAAAAAGGGAGCAAGCTTTGTTTGGACCACGATGCAGCAAGAAGCCTTTTGAAAGATTCAACAAATATTGTCATCACCGGCTGTTATGAAATCTCCCATACAAGGAAGGCCGTTGTGTCTCTACACTGCTTCTAGCGATGCTGCTGTTGGAGCCCTCCTTGCTCAAGAAGATGATGAGGGGATTGAACACCCTATATACTATTTCAGACATACTTTGAGGGATGCTGAACTCATGTATCCTAAGGCAGAAAAAGCGTGTCTTGCCCTAATTCACGCTATTATGAAGTTTAGACACTATTTGTTGTCAAACAAAGTGGTGCTAATAGCTAAAGTCGATCATGTCAAGTTCTTACTCTCAAAACCAGCCTTGATAGGAAGGCCGGCTAAATGGCTGCTCCAAATGTCAGAGCTCGATATAACGTGCACTCCTCCGCAGGCTATTAAAGGACAAGCAGTAACAGATTTGCTAGCTGCATTCCCGGGAGAAGGTACTACCGCACTGCATGAATACCTTCCTAGGGAATTTCCAGAAATCTCTTTTATCAAAGAGGAAGCGTGGCTATTGTATTTTGACGGATCTGCTACCCCTAGCAGTAATACCGGAGGAGCAGGTGTAGTTCTGGTGTCTCCAACTGGTGAAGTCTTTTCGCATTCTTTCAAGATGGACTTTCAGTGCACCAACAACTCAGCAGAATACGAAGCTTTCCTCATAGGATTGTCACTAGCCAAACGAGCAGGAGCCACACACCTAGAAGTAAGAGGCGATTCTAAATTACTGGTCAACCAGATGAATAGAGTATACTCACTCAAAGAGGTAACACTAGCCCCTTATAGATATGAGGCGCAAAAGCTTTTGAACTACTTTGCTGATGCAACCATGACCCATATCGGCCACAACGACAACAAACACGCCGATTTCCTAAATACATTAGCCTCAAAGTTGCAATTCGAAGGATTGGAAGAAACTTTGATAGTGAAGAGACGGACCATGGCGTCAAAATGGCTTTCACAGTCCAAAGATACTGAAGCCAATGATTGGAGAACTCCGATTATCCAAGAGCTTAACAGTTCCCTTTCTCAAGGAAAGGTTAGTCTCAAAACCCTACAAAACTTTTTCATGCTTCATGGAGTGTTATACCACCGAAACCCAGATGGATCCCTGTCAAGATGCCTCAGAGACGAAGAAGCACATCTACAACTTAACCGTATTCATGGCGAGATCTGTAGATAAACGTTAGTGGTGATTCTCTACCGACGTCTTCAACGCCTTGGCTACTACTGGCCAGATATGGAGACCCAATCCCGAGCGCTCCAAGGATCTTGTTACAATTGCCAAGCGCCGCCACATCAATTAGAAGTTCTTAATGTTAGATATGTTGGGGACTGGCGAGAACCATACGTCAACTATCTCCGTGACGGCGTGCTTCCTTCCAACAAAAAGGACGTATCCAAGATAAAGCAAAGGGCCAAAAGATTCGTGTTTCACGAGGGAATCCTATACCGCAAAAGCTTTGGAGGTGACCTTCTATGATGTTTAGCAAAGTCTGAAATCCCGACTATGCTGAAAGAAACACATGAAGGTGAACACCAAGGAAAGAAGACGTTATTCCTCCAAGTGCACGAAAGGTATTACTGGCCAACCATGGAAGATGATGCAGCGGCGTTTGTTCAGAAATGTCGTGAATGTCAGACTCATGGGAATCTCATCCACACGCCTTGCACTCCACTTCATTCAGTAAGTAGTCCGTGGCCTTTGTACAGCTGGGGACTTGATATTATTGGAAAAATCGATCCACCATCGTCAAAGCAGCAAGAGTACATCATAACCGTGATGGAGTACTTTACCAAATGGGTCGAAGTTATTCCTCTTCGAGGAAACACTGGAGCGACAATTGCAGCATTCATTAAGGAATACATTGATGTGTTTTATAGTTGTAGTGGTAAAAAGGTTCGTTGCTCGAACTTGTGAAGGATTTTCGAAAATTAAATAGAATTGTTTTGACAATAATAAGAAAATACCGAGACTTTGGATTCCACCATTGACCAATTAATTGATAAACTCTAATCAATATTCATGCAATATTCTTCTTTAAAGTGATTCTAATATTTGCCTCTAATAGATTTTTGAAGTAATAATTGTAAGCACGAAGCATGAAACATCAAAAGTATTAAAACCAAGCATGTCCCATCAAAACACTTCACAACTACTCAATAAAAACCAATTTTTCTTTTAAGTTCTATGCAAAAAATCATGTAAAATAATTGCAATAAATAATTAAAATAGAACTATACCACTTTTCATGGAACAATGGCTTCCTCCGTCGCCTCGGCTAAGGGGTTTAGCTCCTCATATTAATCACTTGCTCAAAATACATATTTGGTGTTCAAAAGTTGATTAAAAGAGTGAAAAGTGCTAAGCAGCGGATTCTGTAGTTGCTGAAGGTCTAAAACAGAAGTCCGAGTTGTTGCTGAAGAGCTTCTGTGACTGCAGAAAGATGCGACCGTACCTCGTTGTCACTGAAAATAAGTCTGCCTCTGCGACTAACTCTGAAGGTCTAATGTTCTTCGTCTTCTTCTTCTTCTCAGCAGCAGCAGGAAAGTTCTGAACTCGACTCTGTTGATTTTTTTCTCGCTTCTCTATAGCTCTAAACTTCTCCAAACTCCTCAAAATTGTTCGTACCTCTAAATATGACTCGAATCAACCTATATGTATCCACCAAACCCCAAAATCACTCGAGTTAATCCAAATATTTTCGTTCTTTTTCAACAGCAAGTTACGGGATTTTAATCTTCTTTTTACGCGTCAACTTGGTTTCCAAACTCTCTTAAACTCTCCCAGGACTGAATAAGGACTCCATACACTCCTATCTTGCCGTAAACTCTTCACAAATTCTTTTGTAAACCGAAAATAACTCAAATTGTGAATTCTCCCTGTTTTGCTCCAACACGGATTTCTATCCCTGTTTAATCGATTCTACAGCTCATACCATACTTGTTTATCCTTAACAGGGTTAATCCAACGAAAATCAGCCATTGAATCGCCTTAGAAATCATCCAAAATTCGATCAACCAATCTGCCAGTAAAGAAAAATATTTCCCGCCAAAAATTTATTTTCAAATGATGAAGATGGGTGCTAAAGATGAATTTGGGCTACACATAGCCATGGGTGCCCCTTATCCGCTGCTGGAGTCCGTATAACACTTGTCCCTTGGGGTCTATTTAGACAACTTTTCGAGCCGATTTTCCCAAAAATGTTTATTCCCCAAAAATACCTACAAAGGGATAAAATACCAACATTAGTACAAAAATGGGTACTAAAAATATACACAATAGAGATGAAAATAGACACATAAATGCGTCTATCATACATCATTTGTCAGTTTGGCGTACCTAAACACATCATTACTGATAATGGTACCCCCTTTGCCAACAAGCAAGTACGAGAGTTACTTGAAGAATATGGAGTTAAACAGGTCTTCTCTACTCCTTACTACCCTCAAGGGAATGGACAAGCCGAAAGCACCAACAAGACTTTGATTTGAATTCTCAGTCGAACAGTGCATGACAATCCTAGGACGTGGCACGAACAACTTCTTATGGCACCGTGGGCATACCGGGCGGCACCTAGGAGATCTACTGGAGTTTCTCCTTATTCACTTGTCTATGGTGCTGACGCAATCCTCCCAGCAGAGATCAAAATCCGGTCGGCTAGGATTGCGGCTGCTAGCGGAGTCCAATGGAATGAAGCCAAAGCATTTAGCTCCAGAATAGCGGAGTTGGACACTCAAGATTCCAGGAGAATTAAGGCGGAAGAGCATGCTCAGGCGTACAGAAAGAGGATCTCCAGGGCATATGATAAAGCTGTAAAACCTCGAGTTTTTCAAATAGGAGATCTTGTATTAAAGACCGTGAAGCACATTCAGCAAGACATGTCCGCACCAAAGTTTTCACCAAAATGGGAAGGTCCTTACGTGATCACCAAAGCCTATAATAGTGGCTACTACAATATTTTCAAGGAAGATGGAGGCAAATTGGAAGCAGTCATCAATGGAAAATGGCTCAAGGCATATTACGCCTGACCATTATTTCCATCTCTCGCCGTTTCATGACACGGCCAATCAGGCATTTTCATTTCTCTCACATCTGATTTATAAAATCTTTTCATTAAAGACATGTTAATGTAAACTCCATTTGCTTACCAAAACCCAATGCAATTCATTTTCCAAAAACAATGTTCAGAACCCAAGATAAAAGAGAATGATCAAACATTCTCATGCCTACTTATTTAAAACAATAAAAATATAAGTATGGCTCAGAAAAGGCCATCCAACAAGTTGTAGTCCCGTGAAAGCATCATTTTCATCTTATCCTGATATCTTTCAGTCATACTCTTCAAGTTTTGTACCGCCCATTCCACCTTCTCAGATTCTGCAGCCAGGGCCTTTTCCTCCTCCAAGATAGCTTTTGCAGCAGGAACAACATTAGCGATGATGCCGGCTCGATCAACTTTGATAATGTCAAGGCGCTGCCGCAACCAGCCCACATTAAGCTCCATGGATTCATAGGTAGACACCATGTTTTCCCATTTTTCAACAGTTGATTCAGCAACATCACGAATAGATGTACCTTCCATCTCTGCAACCATGGGCAAAAGACAGTTCACCGTAGTAACCAAATCAGATGAACAGTGTCGCACTATGTTCCTGGTAGCGATGTGGCCATACTTCTTCCATATTTTCGTGTACAAAGGCACAAACTCCTTCCGCACTAGGAACTCACCAGCATTACGATAACTAGAAGATAAACACTTCATGTGAATATCAAATGGCAAACCCGCATTGGGGTACTCGTAAGAGGAGATACCCAAATCAGTATCTTCCAAATCTGTAGCAGTAGGCGTGTTTGGGCTTGAAGGAAGAGGAGTAGCCAGATCATCGTCGTCAACCACTATTACACATGTTCCAACAGGATACCTCTACAAAAAACAAAATTTCGTTATCTACAGGTCATAAAAAGCGAATATATAGTCACCGGTGAAAGATATACCAGTATGATCTTCTTGACTCGGATGATCCGCACAGGGGAGTTGTCACGATACCCAGGGATTCGCCCACTCTGAAAAACGACATTAGAGTCAAAAAGAGAAGGAGGAACTATCACTTCAAAATCAGGAGATAATTAAAGTCGTACTCTGGATACAAGCCACCTGCGTTTGGTAGAAAAGTCTGGCTGGGTCGAAAAAGATCCACTCCCATCTGACATGATGAAAAGATATGGGTCTAGCAGGAAAATCTCTATTCCAGATTGAGAACGATGGTATAACCTCGCTTGCATATGTATATACGCTACGGAAACTCTAAGAAGAGGTGGATGCTGAACAAATTCAACAGGACTTATCCAATAGACAAGGATCCAACGCCAACCAGGTCGTGTTTCTTGTTGAAACCCTAATTAAAGTCGGGAGAAGACTGTCAGATAGTAAGAGGAAGAATACTTTCATCCCATCTCAAAATCTTGGCGGAACCTGCTTGCTGGCGTGACTGAATCGAAACCAGCATACCTAGAAGATACAGTTGATATGGCAACCTGAGTTAGTGCTTCAAGACAGCTGCCACTTCCTGGGTAAGGTTTATTCACTTTGACTTGATCATTTATCTCTTGACTGTCACCATCTAGTGCTTACCCCACAACAATGTCATTATTACGTGCTAAACAGGGGACTTAATGTTGATGGTGGTTTTTAGTTCAGGGCTAAAATTGTAAAACCCTGTATTTAATGTGCCATCGCTCTGCAAAGAGGTTGAGCCATTTAAAAGTGATGAGTGTTCATGCCTCTTTACTTACATGCGTATTGAGCAATTCAGTATATTTATATGAAATTTATCCAGAATGGTGCATGTAGCAACAATCCCAAATATTCTGTAAATTTCTGAGTATTTGTTCCATACTATGTTCCCGGTTGAACTCTTAATACTGACATGACATGACGACTAATGTTCGCTCTCAGCCGAGTAGCATGAATCTCCCGAAGTGTCAGGATTGAGATGCGTGTGGAAGTACTCAATCAAAGGCACGCAAAGTTATGCTGCCCTTTAATATTAAATTAGTGGTTTTGTATCAGTATGCAAAATTCACCAAAATTTGATTGGTTTTGCGGCAACCCGCAAAATTCAATCCTTTAACCTAATTTTATCGATTTGCAAAAATTAGGTTTTTGACGCCCTGCGCAATATCCCGAGCCCTATTGGTCGAGACCAAACCTAGGTAAGCTAGGAAACTAATCCTCCATGGAACTAGTAGGAGCAAAGTCCTACCAAAAAACAAGAAATAAAGAGGAACTGCGGCAAGTAGAAGCAACAGCAAAAGGAGGCACGGCCATGCCACTTGGCCGGCCGATCCGCTCCAACAGGCGCCGCCTGTGGCCGGATGGCCACGCTCCATGTTGCCCTTGCCGGCCCCTTTTTCCATCGACCAATCATGTCACTCTAAGTGCGCCACACACACTTGGAATGTGTTCGGGCCCATTCACTTGTCGGGCCCCTTTCCCATCGACCAATCAGGTCGCTCTAAATGCGCCACACGCACTTGGAATGTATTCGGGCCCATGCCACTTGCCGGCCCCCTTTCCAATTGACCAATCAGGCCGCTTTAAACCCGCCACGCGTATTAAATAAAGCCAAACTGTGCCAACACCTAGTAGCTGTCGCGTCAACATGGCCTCCATGCCAATTAACTAATCAACCTGCCAAATCGTGCCGGCATACTAATTGGCAGGCCTTGCTATTCCGCGGCAACAATATGCCAATGTGCCATAACAGCGCAGCCGCGTGCTATCTCACTTTTCGTTCGTGGCCAATGCCATAACAAACTCTAACCAGGGTATTCTGATCAGAATAGAACTCTTGTTTTAATGGCATTGGTCGAATCAAGAGGAAACCCTAATTCCTAGTCATGGCCTAATTTATGCCACTTCGGACCCACAACATACCACAAGCCATGTGGGATTTTGAAGACCCTTAAAGTGGCGCCCACGCCATATTATAGCTACACATGGCTATCCCCGCGTCCATGGTCGTTCCCACATTAGCCTTGCCATGATTTCTTTGTTTAACGTGGCCACGACAGTGTTTGCCAAAATTCCACCATATCGCGGCCACATAACCGCACATGCTAATTAGGATTTTGACATTCCAAACCCTAATTTGGAAGGCCGCTATGCCGACCCATGCCAAATAATGCCACCTAAGGCATTAAGTTTTATACGGCAACTAGAGCCAATATTGTTGAGTCATATTTGGACCTAGCGCCAATATGCCAAGATATAATGGCCGCGGTTACGCCAGACAGGCGCCAATTGCGCTACTATGCCACTGGCAGGCGCCACTATGCCACTGGCAGGTGCCATTATGCCACTAGAAGGCGCGAACGATATGTGGCCATAATCAACGGCCACCCCCTTCCATAAATTACAATCTCGACCGTCTAACTTCGACAGACGAATTGACCGACCTAGGTTAAATCTTAGGCGACAAACAAGGACTAACTTAATAGTGTCACCCGCTATTTCTTATGGCAAGTCTCATGACTTAGCTCGCCACACATGATCACCTGTCGCCTAGTTTGCGCGCGATTGGTCAGAATAACTAGGTCTTTCACACAATCTGCTGCATATTTTCCACGAAAATACTCTAGATGTCAAACATGTCACAAACTGGGGGATGCTCACTGGGGTATTGTTTTTGCGGTTTACAACATGCGGCGTGCAACACGCCCATTACGAAAAAGTGTCAGGAAAGGACGGACGGTTAATGAGCAGTAAGTGAGTAGTGGGTGTAAGGCTGGCCAGTCTTCCCTCGTGATGGAAACATGATGGTCACCACTTTTTACACGACTCCATTTCTCCACTACTTAACTGTCTCCACTTCCTACGAGATCAGATGCTCAATCATGACTCGTATAAATAGGTTTTCAACCTATTTCGACAAGGGCAAGTGTTATCAACACAAGTATCCAGAAAAACACCAAGAACTGATAGCTTACATTCCCCAAGTCAGTTCCATATTTTGATACAAGTCATAAAACAGCCACACATTCAAAATTCAATATTTTGATCTCAACACCTTCTTCGCTTCCCTCCGTAAGATCAACCCTTTCTCCTTCACTTTGTGACCGAAGCAAGTCTGGAACGGCCATTTCTTGGTTTAGGCCAGAATTGTACAGATTGATCTCTCGGATCTAAAGTACTCCCGTGCAATGCATTTTTTTAGGGTTTAGATTCGTTTCTCGGCGGCACACCCAAATTTACCATTTCCAGTAGAATCAGTTTTTACCCCAAAACAGGAGGATGAATCAATTTTCTTCAATTCCTTAGGAAATGATTACTTTGCTGGTGGTGCATAATCGTAGAAACATCAATGGTAAGTTTTGATTTGTTATTCATGCAAGCAGATTTTGAAACACTGTATATCATATACTAGACATTATGAATACATACTAGAACTACAATAATTTCGGTCCTCATTACTTTACCTGAGTTTGTTTCTTTGCCTTTCTATTTTGCAAGCAGCTGAAGATGTCAAGTCACAGATTTGTATAAGGTACTACTTCCCAGTGTGTACACTATAATATTATAATTTAACTGCGTATACAGTTCCTGTTGCTGTGTTGAAATACATTCTGATATTTTACAGTGGTTTTATTTGATTTGAGATTACTCGATCAAATTCACTTAGGAGTATTATTGGTTAACGAGCTATACTATATGTTCGGAACTCAGTTTTTGCCATCTTGGCTCAGTAGGTAGAGTGTACATATTTTTTCCATAAAGTTGTGGGAATGATTCCCACATATAGAAAACAAGTTAAGAAGGTTGTGTCCATTTCTTAGACCATACTTCTTACTACCGAGTAGCAACTAACAATATGCTCTTACTTATTTTAGGTGAAATGAGAATCAAATTACATGAGAACAAAAGGTTTTAATAACATAAACATATCTGCTCATGCCATGCGACGTGTCTTTATAGGTTTTGGAACAGAATGGCAGGAACATCGTTCGTGCGTCTTTGCTAGTAAAATATTATGGCAGTGGCTTTTGAAGTTTATATAAAAAGCAAATTTTCAACAAATCCTCTTGTACCTCTTGGCTATGGCATTTTCAAAAAATAAGAAGAAAGAGTTGAGACATCATTGTTACCAAGATTAGTAGTGTTACAATGTATCTCTAAAGTCAACCAGGATGCATGCACTTTCTCTGATATTATTAGGCTCACTGGATTAGACTTCTATAATATATCAAACATCATCACATGATACTTTAGTAAGATTTAGTTAATCAAAAGCTACTCCCAATTGGGAAGATCTTCCTATGTCTTATCCAAAATTATTTAAACATGTAGCCACAAACTGTGTACATCATCTGTGAACTAGAAAAAATTGATTATAGCATGTCAATCACTATTTTATAATTTCATTTTATAGCATAATTTCTAAGAAGACGACTGTTGTATTCCATGGGGGTTATCAAATCATGGATTAACTGGATTGTGTTGGACTGAATGGCCACTCGGCCTAACATTAGATGAAATTATTTCATTATCCTTATAGATCCGAGATCGTAAAAATGGATTAAATCTGCAACTTCCAGACCAAATAGTTTGTATCATCAAGTTTAGTAGAGATATAATTTGATATGTTGGAGAAAGGGATTGATAAAGGAAAATTGTATTTGTAAGTGGTATTTGTGTTGGCTCGTTGATTAATTTCTCCACCGAAAGAGTGATCAGATGATATTACACCTGAGCATTTATAAAACATGACCTGGTGGACATAACAGAAACCTAACAAGGGACTTAACATTAACTAACAGAAGTAAAACAAAAGATAACATTCCCACACTCTAATAACACCAATAAAGAGATTAACCTATAATTATCTTATAATGATGTTTTATCCCAACATCGAAGATGTATCCAGGATTTTTCCTATAACATATTAGTTGTGTCTATATATTTAAAGAACTACTGATTCATAACTAAAATCGTATGCAAAAAAAATTCGCATATGATTACTTGATATATTAGTGTATTGTTATTTAACCATTAAAAAATATTTTAAAAAACAATCATGACAAAACATGATAAGACACTCATAATATTAAGTTGATAATGCATATTACTATTAACTTAAATCTGAAAATGTGGTTTATTAGAAGGAAACTTTTATGCCATACCAAAAATATGTGTTGTCATTCATCTACCCAGTTGAGCTTTCAATACCCTTTCCCTAGTTACATCGTCTAAAATTATTCGTTGTCATTCATATATGTGTTATATGTGGTAATCTTATATAATTTTTATATATGTGTTACATGTGGTGTTGAAATTTTATCCAATTTTTTTCTAATGGATATTTATTTAGGAAAATAAATTATTATATAATTTAAATAAAGAAGCAGACATAGTTAGAAATACATCATCTTCTGCTTTCATATGTGAAGCAAATACTGATATAAACCCAAGTATTGAGAAAATTACTTTGACAGTCTTCATCATAACAAAACAACAATTGGGAACATAAGAAAAATTAATTAAATATGTTGTTTAGGCTTTAAGGATCATGTAAAAGCAATGATGAGGAAAGATAACCATAATCTTTTAAAAAACATAGAAACATTAGTAGAGCAACTATCTTTTATACCCAGACTGCCAAGAGTCAAAAGGATAAGAAAGTTTGTTCTGGTTGATGGAGATGAAAAATAACTCCAATTGTTTTTCCTTTACTTTTACTATTGATGAATTTAACTTCAAACTACATTCATTGCAGGACAACTTGAGGAATGCATACCATGCTTCTCTTACGACCACACGCTTAACTAGTTTCCATTGGTCATTATTGTTATAGAGATTATTACACCATGGCCATGTTCTATACAATGTAAGAGCACCATCCTAAGAGGCTCACACTTTGTGTGGACCCTTCCAGCCTTATTATAGTGACTATCCTCTCTTGGATTTTCCACTAACGACGTTATCTATTTAGGAAGGTGTAAAAAGTCTTCTTCTTCTTTTCCAATAAATAAGAATGATTTAATAAACAAAATATAAGGAGGGTGCATAAGAAGAAAAAGAAGAAAAAATCGTACAAATGAACCAAGAAAACTTAAGTTAAAATCTCAAGGAGGTTTGAAATATATGTCCTTCCAATTAACAATAACATATTGATAAGTAATATTTGTAAAATCTTCAAAACCCAATACGCAAGAGTAAAATTAACCATATTAATGATATGAGCTAAAGAATGAAGTTTCCCGTTCAAGATGCTATTGTATTCATTCCACAAACATCATATTATAATGGAGGAATTAGATTCCAAAGGTTAGATGAATGAGCATTACCATGAAATCCATGAAATTGTTGTTTTGATAACTGAACATTCTTAGATTCCAAAGTTTTTTTTTTTTTTTTTAGATAATTTTTTTTTTATAGATAATAATAAGAGATATCTGAGTTGATTCAGAAAAAAATCTCATAAAAAAGATTGGTAAGCATCATCCTAGGTTAACCAGCACGAGACAACATTGTTGATTGTGTCATTACTGATCTAATTAAAAATAATTATTAAAGATCTTGGACACTGAAGAACTAGTTGGCTAAAGAAACTTTATTTTGTAAGCAAAAGCTGCAATTAGAACCAATATTTGTTACTATTTGTGTGTAGCTTTCTTACAACCAAGTTATAACATCCATATGAACATTAATTCTTACCTTATGATCCACAGTCGTTTCCAAGGAACATTATCTACTACTAAAGTTAATGTGTGACCTATTTCATCATTTAGAAGTTTTTAAAATGATTTTTAGGATAAATCTTTTGATATAGTAAGCTTCCATAGTAGTTTATATGGTTCACCTTTTATCGGTATGTGAATCTTGAGAATATCCTTTACTGTATGTTCACCAAGTATATTTCAAGGAGGCTTAAGATATATGTCTTCACAATTAACAGTAACATGCTGATAAGTAATATCAAAATCTTCAAAATCCAACTCCAATAATAAATAATATACTTAACTATATTAATGAGATGAAATAAAGAATGAAGCTTCTCATTGAAGATGCCATTGTATTCTTTCCACGAACACCATATTATAACGGGGAAAATAAGATACCAAAGCTTTGATAAATGAACATTATTTTGAAGTTGTTGTTAAGATACGTGAACATTCTTAGATTCCAAATAGCTTTCATTTTTTTTCATCTTTTTTAAGATAATAACAAGAAATATTCGAGTTGATATGAAAATAAATATCGTAATAAATATTGGTAAGCATCATCCTTGCATAACCAGTACGAGACAACAATGTTGATTAAGTCATTATGATCGAAGCAAAAAGAATTGTTGGAGCAATGTGATATTGAAGAACTAGTTGGCCAAAGAATCCTCATTTTCTCTGCAACATTTGTAATAAAACTGAAAAAGCGGGGGTCTAAAAACCACACCCAATATTTCTCTTAGCAATCTGTATGGACAACTCTAATATAATTCCAAGAGAATAAATTAGACAGTCAGACTCAATCAATGGAAATATATCCAAGAGTTGTATCTCTGTTTCACAATGTAATCAACAAATCAAATAGATAGAAATCCGTGAGCCTGATTATTATGTGAAACAACTTGAACGGTACAAAAGACCAATGTTCAAATCTCAATCAATTTATATCAACAACCAAAGGTTGGATTATCTAATTGATTGAACTACGCATAACCTGTGACATTTCAATTATATAGACAAATATAATGCGGAAAAGAAATAACACAGACACCAGAAATTTTGTTAACGAGGAAACCGCAAATGCAGAAAACCCCCGGGACCTAGTCCAGATTTGAACACCACATTGTATTAACCCGCTACAGACACTAGCCTACTCCGAGTTAACTTCGGACTGGAATGTAGTTGAGCCCTAACCTATCTCACACTGATCAAGGTACAGTTGTGCTCCTTACGTCTCTGAATCCCAGCAGGACTCTACGCACTTGATTCTCTTAGTTGATCTTACTCACAACAAAGAGTTGCTACGACCCAAAGTTGATGACTTGATAAACCAATATGTCTCACACAGAAAAGTCTGTTGAATAGATAAATCTGTCTCCCACAGATAAACCTATGAGTTTTGTTCCATCTTTTGATAAATCAAGGTGAACATGAACCAATTGATATACCAGACTTATATTCCCGAAGAACAGCCTAGAAATATCAATCACTTCACAATAATCTTAATCGTATGGTAGCGAAACAAGATATTGTGGAATCACAAACGATGAGGCGAAGATGTTTGTGACTACTTTTTATCTTGCCTATCGGAGATTAAATCTCGAGCAAATTTTAGAAAAGATAGTACTCAATCACGATAGAAAACAGCAAGATCAGAACACGCAACTACAGAGAAAATAGTTGGGTCTGGCTTCACAATCCCGATGAAGTCTTCAAGTTGTTAACCTACAGGGTTTCGTGAAAAACCTAAGGTTAAAGGAGAATCGACTCTAGTCGAAACTAGTATCACACAGAAGATGTGGGGATTAGGTTTCCCAGTTGCTAGAGTTCTCCTTTATATAGTCTTCAAATCAGGGTTTGCAATCAATGTTTCCTAGATAACAAAGCCTTCAATATTCACCGTTAGATGAAAACCTGATTAGACTCAAGCTAATATCTTTCAACCATTAGATCGAAATTAGCTTGTAACACAAAAATGAAAAGTGACTTCATTTAGATATGAAACCGTACCTAAACGTGTGCACCTTTGTTGGCTCAACAATAGTTAACCGAGGTTAGCCATATGAACACTTTCATATCAACTTTATTCATCTTAACCATAACTAGTTCAAATGACTCAAATGAAACTAGTTCTAGAGTTGTTCAATTGTTTATATTCTTATAGAAGTATACAAGACACAATTGAAGCAAAATCGATTTTGATTAGCTCGAATCAAGTCATGAACATTGTAGCCACGGTTTGCAAAAGATTGCATTCCTTATTATATAAATTTATTAGTTCATGAAAAAACCGATTTTAGAACATTATCCATTAAGGTATGCAAACGGGTACGCATACCTAAATGGCCGGACTAAGTTTGGGTTTGCCAGTACGCGAATTAGTACGCATACCTTCAAAACTAAGAAGAAATTCCCGGACTTGAACCTCACACCAGTACGCGTACCGGTATGCGTACAAGGTTCCCGGACATCACCAAACGAAGCATTACGCATACGGGTATGCATACCATGGTTCCCGGACTTGGATTACATATATGCAAGTACGCATACTATGCTTATATCCAATTGTTCTAAACTCTTATTTCAATCATTGAAACATTCTCGGAAGACAACAATAGCTGTCTCACACGAACTATTAGCTTCAAAACAATTTTCAAGCGATCGAATGATCAATACGAAACATTCTGAGTCTACATCAAATGTCTGTCTCACACAAATCATGTAAGATGTTACCAGACGATTTTCACATGATCATCTTTTGACTTTCGTCAAGAATATAAGATGAACTTGGTTAAAGCGAAAGCTTACCAACACATATTTCGAGAAATATATAAGCAAGTTAAAGTCAACTCGAAATATCAAATGTGTATAATTGAAGTCTATATAGCTATACGACTTTTGTCTTAAATAGGAGATAGAGTAGATAGACTTTTAAGTGATAGATTCCTTTTGTCTCAAATAGGAAATATGTAACCTGCCACAGTCATTTTCAAGGAAAATTATCCATTATAAAGTTGATGCTTGACATGCTTCATCGTTTATAAGTTTTTAAAATGATTTTGAGGAAAAGTATGCTTATGTTGTAAGCTCTTTCACAGTGGTTTATTTGGTTCACCTTTTATCAGTATGTGAATTTTTGGAAACTGATAACGTTCATCAAATATGTTGTTTAGACAGCTAAGATCAACTACTATCAAGTTTTCTACCTTTATTATAACCAAGTTAGTACCAGGATTATACCTATTAAAAAGGTGACAGTACCAAGTACACCACCAACTTTTTCTGTCGGGAACCTGTATGAACAAACCTAATACAATTACCAAGTAATTCAGTAGTAAAATACCCTTGGGTAAGATTCTATATAGAGTTTCTCTACCTGATTAAAAAAATCACATTCAACCATGTGTATTGCACATGTGTTTTTTAACTATTATTAAATATATAAATGCACTTTATGTACATAAGTAAGAAAAACACTAATACTTGTAACAATCTCCTCCTTTGTCAATTTTAGTGACAAAACTATCAATACATATGGATTACAAAATAAATAAACTTTGTAGCTTCTCATCCAAATGCTTGATCTCCTTGGTTCTTCAATATTACTCGAAATCTTCGTCACTTCCAAGTACTCCAGTGATTCTGAACATGTTCAACTCAACATCATAGTTGTTGAAGATCCGTAGCAATAACAATGAGAAAACAGTTGCTCTCAATCATTGTTATACAGTGTCATAATATTATTACACAGCATCAAAGTCCAATTGTATCAGAACTTTGACAAAAATACTATGGTTTTATGTATCACTCCCCCTTAGTCAATACTTCATCTCACATGAAAACCACTCCCCCTTACATAATGATCCGTAAACCATATGTATTTGTAGTGTGAACTACACATTAATTCTCCCCCTTTTTGTCAATAAAAATTGGCAAAGGTGTGGGATCCTAATGAAATTTCCTTAGAGATACTTAATGACCAAAAGAGAACAACATATCAACTTTGTTTAGATGCAATCATATAGTCGAAACTAAATGCATTCATTAAGGAGTTAATAAAGATACAAGAAAACTCCTATAATATTCCACAGCCGCACTCCCCACAAAGATTTGGCAATTAAGCACAAGTTCAATTAAGAACTCTCCCCCATAAAATGTCATTCCCGAAAGAACAACAAGAGCGACCTTACTTTCACAAGAAAAGAAGGATTTCTTTGGACATTAACAAATAATCATGAAACATGAATTTGTATCCAAAATACTCAATTAAATTAACCACAAGAGAACCCATGATTAATTTAATCGGAAATGCTCGACATAAGAAAACTTACGGAGACATACAGTAAATACACAAAAAATGTGGATCAGGGAAAGACCAATACTGCGGAATATTCAAAGATTCATTCTATTTTTCATCAATATTTGCATAGAGACATGTAATAGACTTAATCTTTGTAAACAAAAGTTCATCCTATCTTCCATCAATATTTCCATAATGACATAATAGGCTTTTACTTTTGTTGTCAAAAGTTCATTCAATCTTTTATCAATATTTGCATAATGACATATGAAAGACTTAACTTTTGACAAATATGGGACAATCATAGTTCACGGACGCAAACACACATATCCCATGATAAGTTGCAATATATAAAACCATAAAGATTAATACTGCAAAATCATCTTCCAAATAAACTTTAGAATTTAAATAAATAAATCTAAAAACATTGCAAGATGAAAATCGTTGGAAATAGCTATGTGTACTCACAATAATGGCTATTCCAAACCCTAGTTATCCTTCTTAAAACACAAGAATAAATTCTCATAAAAAGTTTCCTAGACATTAAAGCCTCTAAAAAATTCTTTATCGTCCCCGAACTCTTTGTCGTCAACAGCCATTGGAACATGAGGTCCATGAAGAAAGGAGTCAATTCCAACAAACCTTCTAGACTGATGCCGAACCAGGGCCTTTTGAATTTCGAGAGTCCTCAAAACAATAGCCTTTATTTGTTGAATCTCCTTTCTTGTCTCAATCAACTTTTCAAGAACACCAGAAAACTTCTGAAGATTTGAAGGAACAACTCTTGGTTTCCTCACATTCCTTCTTTTTCTTTTCAAAGTTGATGGAACAGGAGATTTATCTTTTTCCTTCATGATTGATGGCTTAACAATCATATTCACATCTTTTCCATCAGGAGACATAATGCTAGGATTCTTCATACAAGTATGAGATTGTGGGAGGAATTCACAAATCAGACTCAACAAGCAGTCTTGTGATAGAAAAGAGTTTTTTTTTAGAGAAGGAAAAGGAATGTAGGGTTACGGAACCTTTATACCCTAAAAAGGATTCACGTACGCACAACTCACGACCCTAAAGAAGGCAGAATTGTCGATTTTAACCCTTTTTTTATTGATCAAACAGAGTAAACCCCTTTCAATATCAATTAGATATGAAAGAATGGAAGAATTCCAAAACGGTGACCCAAAAAACAAAAAGAAAACAAAAGTAAAATTTTCTTTTCCTAAAGCCTGAAGTGTGCCAACCCTTGTCTCTTTTGAACCAGGCACATGAGACAAGAGACACAACCAACACAATTAAGTTGTGCTGGGGTGAACAATAATCTATCCACCATAACCTTCGTGAATGGAATTCTTAGAACCCTGTTTCACAGACTGTTTAGACCATATTCTTTTCTCTAGAGGTCTAATTTTTTATTTTTAAATTAACTTCTTCGGAGAAGAGATGAGATTACATACCTCAGACGACTTCTAAACAAGTTTGAGATTGTTTGCTAATCGATTCGCTCTTCGTTGAAGTTTGTTGACATATCCTATCTTATGTTTGTACTTGAAACATTTGGAGAGTTCATGACCCTTGAGAGTACAATAAGAACATGTCAATATGGAGGATGGTTCAGACGTCATAGCTGTGCACGCTGCTAGACAAACGGTAGAACCTGAAAAATTAGAAATAGAATTTCCAGTGGACAAAGAGAAATTCATTTTATCCTCCATGATGGTCGAAGTTTCTCCTGGGAGAATATCGAGATTGATGTATGTATTGCTACAATTATCAAAATCAATATTTTCACAGAGGAGTGCAACACTTGATTTTTCGTCTTCATTAGAATCATAGTGATCAGACATTTCATCAAGAGTTGCAGCAAGACCTTTGTTTCCAATGTATTTTCTACGATTTGGACACTCATTTGAAAAATGACCAAAACCTTTACACTTGAAGCACTATGGCATATCCTCATCATCAGTATCATCAGTATCCATGTTTTTAGGAGGAACACGATTATGAGGTTTAACTGATGACTTAGGTTTATCTCTTGTGAACCGTTTACTTCTCTTCAAAAGAAGATCTCTAAACTGTCTAGTGATCAAAGAGACTGACTTGTCAAGATCTTCATATAATGAATCAGTCTCAGAAGGATCATCTTCAGAGATGCCAACACTTTTACTTTTATCAAGTAATTTAGTGTTCTTTTGTGCTTTGAAAGCAATATCCTTTCCAGATTTGGTAGTATGCTCATGATCAAAGATATTTAATTTCCCGACCAGAGTAATTCTGTATAAAGTATTAAGGTTATTTCCTTCAACGATGGCATGTTTCTTAAAATCGTATTTGGCTGGCAACGATCTAAGAATTTTAGTCACAATGTCCTTTTCAGGAATAGTCTTACCCAATGCAAAAGATACATTAACAATTTCAGACACTTTGTGATTAAACTCATCAAGTGAATCTTCATTAGCCATACGAAGGTTTTCCCAATCATAATTTAGGTTTTTAATCCTAGCTTCTTTTTCAGATGTATTCCCTTTGGATACAACTTCTAAGATATCCCACGCATCTTTAGACCGAGTGCACGTAGTCACATGGTGCTGAAGATCTGGAGTAATGGCATGAATGATAGCATTTGAACCGTCAGAGTTTTGCTTTGCAGCGAGTGTCCCGTTAAGTTCATATCTACCAATATCCTATGCAATAGAAACACCGTCTACTGTAACCATTGGTGGATCATAGCCATTAACAACATAAACCCATGATTGAAAATCACGGGCTTGAAGAAAGGCATGCATAGAAATTTTCCACCATAAGTAATTTGAGCCATCGAAAACTGGCGGTACGTTTATAGAGATAACACTTATGTCAATAGAGTCAGATCGCTACAAACACAGACTTGTGAGGTCTTAAACGTGTTCGCCTGCTCTGATACCAATTGAAAAAGCGGGGGTCTAAAAACCACACCCAATATTTCGCTTAGCAATCTGTATGGACAACTCCAATATAATTCAAAGAGAATCAACTAGACAGTCAGACTCAATCAGTAGAAATATATCCAAGAGTTGTATCTCTATTTCACAATGTAATCGGCAAATAAAACAGATAGAAATCCGTGAGCCTGATTATTATGTGAAACAACTTGAATGGTATAAAAGACCAATGTTCAAGTGTCAATCAATTTATATCAACAACCAAAGGTTGGATTATCTAATTGATTGAACTACGCACAACCTGTGATATTTAAATTATATAGACAAATATAATGCGAAAAAGAAATAACACAGACACCAGAAATTTTGTTAATGAGGAAACCGCAAATACAGAAAACCCCCGGGACCTAGTCCATATTTGAACACCATACTGTATTAAGCATCTACAGACACTAGCCTACTCCAAGTTAACTTCGGACTGGAATGTAGTTGAGCCCTAACAAATCTCACACTGATCAAGGTACAGGTGTGCTCCTTACGTCTCTTAATCCCAACAGGACTCTACGCACTTGATTCCCTTAGCTGATCTCACCCACAACTAAGAGTTTCTACGAACCAAAGTCGAAGACTTGATAAACCAATCTGTCTCACACAGAAAAGTCTATTGAATAAATAAATTTGTCTCTCACAGATAAACCTATGAGTTTTGTTCCGTATTTTGATAAATCAAGGTGAACATGAACCAATTGATATACCGGACTTTTATTCCCGAATAACAACCTAGAAATTTCAATCACTTCAAAATAATCTTAATCGTATGGTATGGTAGCGAAAAAAGATATTGTGGAATCACAAACGATGAGACGAAGATGTTTGTGACTACTTTTTATCTTGCCTATCGGAGATTAAATCTAGAGCAAATCTTAGAGAAGATAGTACTCAATACGATAGAATACAGCAAGATCAGAACACACAACTACAGAGAAAATAGTTGGGTCTTTCTTCACAATCCCAATGAAGTCTTTAAGTCGTTAACCTATAATGGTTTTAGAAAAACCTAGGTTAAAGGAGAATCGACTCTCGTCGCAACTAGTATCACACATGAGGTGTGGGGATTAGGTTCCCCAGTTGCTAGAGTTCTCCCTTATATAGTCTTCAAATTAGGGTTTGCAATCAATGCTACCTTGGTAACAAAGCATTCAATATTCACCGTTAGATGAAAACCTGATTAGACTCAAGCGAATATCTTTCAACCGTTAGATCGAACTTAGCTTGTTACACACAAATGAAAAGTGACTTCATTTAGATATGAAACCGTACCTAAACGTGTACACCTTTGTTGGCTCAACAATAGTTAACCGAGGTTAGCCGTATGAACACTTTCATATCAACCTTATTCGTCTTAACCATAACTAGTTCAAATGACTCAAATGAAACTAGTTCTAGAGTTTTTCAATTGTTTATATTCTTATAGAAGTATACAAGACACAATTGAAGCAAAATCGATTTGATTTACTCGAATCAAGTCATGAACATTATAGCCACGGTTTGCAAAAGATTGCATTCCTTATTATATAAATGTATTAGTTCATGAACAAACCGACTTTAGAACATTTTCCATTCAGGTATGCAAACGGGTACGCATACCTAAATGTCCGGACTAAGTTTGGGTTCGCCAGTATGCGAACTGGTACGCATACTTTCCAAACTCAGCAGAAATTCCCGGACCTGAACCTCACGCCAGTACGCGTACCGGTATGCGTACAAGGTTCCCGGACTTCACCAAACCAAGCAGTACGCATATGGGTATGCATACCATGGTTCCCGGACTTGGATTACATATATGCAAGTACGCATACTATGCTTATATCCAATTGTTCAAAACTCTTATTTCAATCATTGAAACATTCTCGGAAGACAACAATAGCTGTCTCACAAACTATTAGCTTCAAAGAAATTTTCAAGTGATCGAATGATCAATACGAAACATTCCGAGTCTACATCAAATGACTGTCTCACACAAATCATGTAAGATGTTACCAGGCGATTTTCACATGATCATCTTTTGACTTTCGTCAAGAATATAAGATGAACTTTGTTAAAGCTAGAGCTTACCAACACATATTTCGAGAAATATGTAAAGCGATTTAGAGTCAACTCGAAATATCAAATGTGTATAATTGAAGTCTATATAGCTATACGACTTTTGTCTCAAATAGGAGATAAAGTAGATAGACTTTTGATTGATAGATGAGTTCAAGTCTCCACATACCTTTTGTTGATGAAGTTCCACAAGCTCTCCTTAGTATTTCTTCGTCTTCATTCGATGAACGCCGTGAAGTCTAATGCTCAACTACACTTTCTATCCTAATCCGAGACTTAGCAATAAGTAGACTAGAAATCAAGACTTATAGTTTTGACAACTAAACTTGACAACAAGCTTGAGATAGCAACGCTTGCGAGTTTGATCGAGCAGTGCTCTAACAAAAACACTAATACTTGTTACTATTTTTTGATAGCTTGCTTACAACCAAGTCATTTACTACCATACAAATATTCTTACCTCATGAGGATTATGTTTAACCTGCCACAGTCATTTTCAAGGAAAATTATCCATTATAAAGGTTATGCTTGACATGCTTCATCGTTTATAAGTTTTTAAAATGATTTTGAGGGAAAGTCTTCTGATGTTGTAAGCTCTTTCATAGTAGTTTATTTGGTTCACCTTTTATCGGTATGTGAATTTTTTGAAACTGATAACGTTCATCAAATATGTTGTTTAGGAAGCTAAGATCAACTACTATCAAGTTTTCTACCTTTATTATAACCAAGTTAGTACCAGGATTATACCTATAAAAAGGTGACGGTACCAAGTACACCACCAACTTTTTCGTTCGGGAACCTGTATGAACAAACCTAATACAATTATTAAGTAATTCAATAGTAAAATAGGTAAGATTCTATATAGAGTTTCTCTACCTGATTAAAAGAATCACATTCAACCATGTGCATTGCACATGTGTTTTTTCACTATTATTAAATATATAAATACACTTTATGTACATAAGTAAGAAATAAAGCTGACAAATGTTATACCAAACACTAAAATCAGTCAAAACCTAAGTACCAAACTCCAAATAACCTTAAATCATCACGTTAGATTTGACTGAGCATATTATATATATATATAATATAAAGAGAAAATATGCAAGCCCTGACGTTGATATGTGTTTCCTACTATGTATTAGTCAGTATCGGGTTAAATCTTACGTATAGACTGATACAGATTGACACACGCTGATACAACCTGTATCAGAAAATAAAAAATTAATACTCGAAGATATAAATAAACTAAGGATCTTGGATCAGTGTCAACAGTTATAGATACATCATATACATAAAACTATGACTTGGAAGTCCATTAATTAATTGCAAGGATCAAATGAAAAGAATGTAAGATTCATCTATGAATAAAGCGAAAATATTTAAGATAAACCAAAATATGATAATTCGACGTTTCACTATGTTATTAGTGATTCATGGCATTCAGATAGGACCCGTCATTTCCAATGGGTTCACCATTTTTAGATCTAAAGTTTAGATCATGTCCACCGCTACTCCGTATATAAGTCCATCCGTGAGCACCCGCCACCTTCGGAAGATCATGTAATGATATTAAGAAATGAGATATATCAACAAAGAAAGTGGGGAAGAAGAGTTCGGGGGAGAGATTTCAACCAAGAAAGCAGGGAAGAGTATTGAACTGTTGTAGTTCAATTCAGCTGAATGATGGGAGATTGCAGTGGTATTCAGAGTTTGTATAGAATTTTGAGACTTAGGTTCTTATCTAATGCGAATTTGCAGGTTTTTAAGAAGTATAAAAGTAGAATTAAGCTACATAACATTAGCCTACCCTTCAACTATTTGAACAATCTCCCAAACAAATAGCTTTGCTCCTCTCCAAACCCTTACACACTCAAGCAGCTTACGACCCCATGACATCAGCATACTCAAGCAGTCCAATAGAGTTCGTGCATACTACCACTCCACCAGTCCAAACATTTCAACATCCACCATTACAGCGAGCTGGGCACTTTTGTAATATTCGTTTGATTCGAATATAACTGTTGTTTTGTGTGTTTCCTTGCTTCTTCGATTGTCATGAAATTCATGTGTAGCTAAGTCATGTCCATTAAGGATTAATTCCAAGCTATATGAGTTTTTATTGATTTATGCCAGTTAATCTTTCTTTTTAATATTGCTTTATTTGTATCTTGTCTTATATCGTGTTTATGGCCTTGAATTGTTCGCAGCTTGTTTCAGTGTACAATTAAATAACTTGTTTCTAGTGCTAAAACTAGATTTGTATAACCTTAATCCGTTTAACTGTTAAGTTGAATCGATCACAAATAACAAAGCATCTACATTGTAAAGGGACTTTGTGGATCTTGATGTATAAATGGCGATCCTAAGTTAACATGTCGAACTTACGAGCACGTGGTTAAGATCAACCCGACTCACGGAACATACTTGTTAATTAAGTTGCACTTAGAGAGCTTATTTAAAGTTGTTTTGGGGTAAAAACTGATTCTGCTAGTTTTTGGTAAATTTGGGTGTGTTGATGAGAAGCGAATTCAAACCCTAAACAAATTTACTGCACATGAGTACTTTTAGATTCGAGAGATCAATCTGTAAGACTCTGACCTAAACCAAGAAATGGTCGTTCCAGATTCAATTCGGTCACAAAGTGAAGGAGAAGGGTTGATCTTAGGGAGGGAAGCGAAGAAGGTGTTTGAGATCAGAATGTTGAATTATGAAGGTGTGGTTGTTTTATGACTTGTATCAGAATATGGTTTTTGGCTACTTGTGTTGATAACACTTGTGTTCTGTATTGAAATAGGTTGAAATCCTATTTATACAAGTCATGATCGAGCGCACCCTGATCTCGTAGGAAGTGGAGGAAGTTAAGTAGTGGAGAAGTGGGGTTGTGCAAAAGGTGGTGACCATCACGTTTCCATTATGATGGCACACTGGTCACCCTTTTCACCCACTACTCTCTCTCTCTTCTTTTTTTCCACCCACTACTCTCTCTCATTGTTGTTAACCGTCCGTCCTTTCCTGACACTTTCTCGTAATTGGCGCGTTGCACGCCGCACGTCGTAAACCGCCATACCAATACCCAGTGAACATCACCCAGTTTGTGACATGTTTGATTCTCGAGTATTTTGTAGGAAAATATATACAGCAGGCTGCTGAATGCGTCAAGTCATGAGACTCGTTGCTTAAAGTAGCATATAGTGCTTTTAGGTCAAATAATAAAATTATTTGTGGAATCAATATTTATAAAGCATCGTTTATAATTGAAGCACATGAAGCATCGCTTTTAAACAAGCTGCTAAAAATAATCGATGTGCAAGAAGCATCATTATTTTAGAGCTCGCTCAAATTAGTCGTGAGTTGAACATCTTAAAAGGAGCGTGACTGGCCATTTTCAGGAAGCTGGTATGAGTTGTGCGCGTGTGTATGAGGCTGACCGGTCGGTCCCTATAGGAGAGTGGCGACTGGTAGCCATTCTAAAATCCTAGCGGTCGATCCAAGTTAGATCTTGACCGCTTAAATCGGCTAGCCAAGTTGAGTGGCTGAGACGATTTGCGGCAGTTAATGACTGCTGTAAAATCATTAAAATTGTATAAAAGCAGCGCGAACAACCACCTTTGGGCGATCATTTGGGAACCCTATAGGCAAGCTACAACTTGGCCGATCGTTCCCTGTGGAAGAGGGATGGCCGGTGATTACAACGTTACCCTGTTGGCCTCCTGAAAATAAATCTAGACCATCCGACTAGGCTAGCAAAGTTGGATGGACGAGATGACTTCCAGCAGTTGCGTACTGCCGTTGATTCAATTTAGGGTTTAGAAGCCGTGTGGCCAACCCTATTTAGGCTAATCGATTCAAGGCACTGGACATTGGTTTGAGCATGTCGATTGGTCAGATGCAAAGGCGGGCTGCCGGTGAGCATGCTGACATCTATTGGGCCGCCAAAAATTGGATCTAAGCCATTCAATTTGGCTGGCGTAGATGGAAGGCTGTGATCGATTTGCGACAGCAGCACGCTGCCGCAACGCAAATTAGGGTTTCTGAAATAGCGCGTTCACCCTAGTTTGAGCAAACGATTTGATACGCTCCTGGCTTGCCATGGGCAAGTCGATCGACTAGGGATGGAGCTGGGTCGCCGGTGAACACACCAGCACCTCTTTGATCATTCGAAGGAAGATCTAGACCGTCCAACTAGGCTAGCTAAGTTGGGCGGATGTGATGGATTTGAGACCGTTATGACAGGTCTTAGCTCGTTTGAGCCTCTCTTTCAACAGCGCAATCACCCTGGTTCTGGCTAGAGATCATGGGTGCTGCGGGTGAACTAAAAGGATTCCTATCGGATGGGATACTAGTGAGCCCACCGGTAGACATCATGGAGATTGCCTAGTTCCGCTGGGAAGAGGCTAAGCTTGTTGAATTGACTGGCCAAAACGTGTGTTCGTGATTGCTCTTTAAGACTGTCATGGACAATCTAGGTTTTCCTTAAGGAATTTAAGCGTGTTCGTTCTAACTTTTAATTAAAAGCGCGTTGACATGAAAATCTCTTTATCAGAGAGTGGTGTAGCCTGCGTGAGTGTTTTCATGCAGATCTCAATACTGACACTTTGGGAGATTCGTGCTACTCCGCTACGAGTGAACATTAATCGTCATGTCATGCCAATATTGAGAGTTCAGCTGGGGAACATAGCATAGAATAAATACTCGGCAAGCCATGCATTAGTAAATAATGTCGGCGAGATGTTAATAAAATTTACAGAATATTTGGGATTGTTGCTACATGCACCAATACTATTCTGGATAAATTTCATTTATGAGTATACTGAATTGCTCAATACATATGTAAGTGAAGTGGCATAGGCACTCATCACTTTTAAATGGCTCTATTTCATTAGTGAATAATGCAACTAGGAGCTTAAATACTCATTAGGCTCTATACTAGTGAA
The DNA here is from genome assembly GCA_023531105.1 of Papaver atlanticum. NCBI lineage: Eukaryota > Viridiplantae > Streptophyta > Magnoliopsida > Ranunculales > Papaveraceae > Papaver > Papaver atlanticum. The sequence continues at coordinate 1,043,885 of JAJJMB010003724.1, read as the reverse complement.
CAATTCAT
>JAJJMB010003724.1:974922-1043867 GCA_023531105.1 Papaver atlanticum | reverse complement strand
AAATACTCATTAGGCTCTATACTAGTGAACAATTCATCTAGGAGCTTGAGTTTTAATACAATATGAAGAGCAGCATAGGCACTCATCAGATTTTAATATATTCTTCAAACTCCTTGTGGAATATGGAATATCAAGGTCTAAAATTTCTGACACAGGGTCAGTTAGACAGACTTTTACAGTTTTCGCCCTAAACTAAAAACCACCATCAACAAAAGTTAACTAGAAACGAGCGGAGAACTTATATTCTAAAAAAATGATTAAAACCATTCCAAAATGACTATTTTTGCGGATATATCGTTCCGATCCGAAACCGTTACGCTTTTCAAAAGTCGGTTTTCTCCCGCAAAAAAACATACATAAAGAGTGTTACAGTTACAGAGTTCATCATCTGACTCCATTAATGTGGAAACCCTAACTGTTAAGAATATCCAAGCTGCTATCCCTCTTCTTCTGATCTCACCATTTTACATAACCCTTAAAAATTCCCTAGGGTTATGAAGGTGGATCATTTCCACCACCAGTAGACATGCCTTCATCTCCTAAATTCTTCTATCCTTCACGCCAATCATCACAATACACTCGAAAAACTTCTTTTCTAATCTTTTGTATTCTAATTGGGATATCTGGATTCCTTTTTGGATTGTTTACAATACTAAGAACCGAGGATAATAATAAGTGTAGTTTTGAAGTTAGATCTGTTTCTGTAGCTTGGGAAGAGCATCAAACTAGTGGTAATCAAAATGTTGTTGTACAAAATAATCGATATAAAGTGATGGGATTTGTTGGGATTCAAACTGGGTTTAGATCTGCAGGGAGACGAAGTTCTTTGAGGAAAACTTGGTTTCCATCTAATCGAGAAGGACTTTTACGGTATTTCACTATCCTGTGTGATAGATTTTGATACAGTATTTTTGTTTGTATAATTGATTCTTGGTGACTCATGAAAGAGTTTGTACATTAAATTTTGTTGTTGTTTTCATTCTGAAGATAGTGTGGAAGTTCATTTGTTGGATAGATTGATGGAAACTTGGCATTACATAGAAAACCAGATTGTTTGATTGTTTGTGTTGTATTTTAGTGTCATGGTGACTTAGTGCTGTACGACATTAGCAAGATATATGTATATCTAGCTAAACAATGTTGTGTGTTTCAGTAGTTGGAATGTAGGGTTAATAAGGAAAGTTGAATTGGTGGAGTTTTCAATCGAGACTTGGCCTTTTCTTTTGGTCTTTTCATTACGTAACTTCTGAGAAAGGAAAGAAAGTAGGTCTCCTTGTTTACTTTGTAGCGAATTGGTAATTTGGCGTTGTATGATATTCGTGAGGCATGTCAGGGTAATTCACATCTTCTGGGTAGAAACCTTCAACCACTTCTAAAAACCCTTGTGACCATCTTAATATGGTGATTCCTCTTGTTGACCTAGTTGAATATTCCAATTGTTCTGCATAAATAATTGTACAGAACTATAAATCCGGGGCCTGAAAATATAAAACCCGTCATTTTGTATTTCCAAGAATTTTCGAAGTAGTAAGCGCAGAAGCTTAGGAATACAGCAGTATTTGAAACATTGAGTTTTGAATGGGCAAAGATGTGATATGGAAACAGATAAAAAGTGGTAACAATTGAAGTGAAGAATCTCTGTGCAATTTTGTGAGTTGTAGGTTTATCTGAATATATGGAAAGTCTCCCCATAAACAACTGTAACCCTTAAAAATTGTCTTCACTGTCTGCAGTTTGGAAGAATCAACTGGTTTGGCTTTCAGATTTGTGATCGGAAGAATCTCTGACAAATCGCAGATGGCCGAGCTCAGAAAAGAGGTGGCAGAATATGATGATTTCATGCTTTTAGACATTCAAGAACAGTACAGTAGACTCCCATATAAAACGTTAGTACCTACTACTTAAGTGTGAAATCTGTTCTGCATTTGGTTTGCTATAAGTAACAACAACATATTTATCCATGTTGTACCTTTTTGCAGGTTAGCTTTCTTCAAAGCTGCTTATGCACTTTTTGATTCGGATTTTTATGTCAAAGCTGATGACGACATCTATCTTAGACCAGGTGTGTTATTTCAGTATGCTCTATAAACTATTCAATTTTTGTCACTACACAAGCCTTAGACCTGGAATTCTTCCCTGCATCCACACTGATTAAATTTCCATATCCTTCTTTTTTTTGCTTTTAGACCGTCTTTCATTACTCTTGGCAAAGGAACGTTCTCACCCTCAAACTTATATCGGATGCATGAAAAAGGGTCCTGTTTTCACTGACCCAAAGCTTAAATGGTTAGCCTCTTGTATATGTTTCTTTGAAATTTGAGAAATGATTTATTGTTCCTCTACTTTAATGTGTTTCTAGTGGTTGGCAGTAGTGTTCACTAATAAAGGGAACAGATAAATTGTGTTTTACAGGTATGAGCCTCTCTCTGATTTACTTGGGAAGGAATATTTTCTGCATGCATATGGTCCTATTTATGCCCTATCCGCAGATGTTGTCGCCAGCTTGGTTGCCTTAAGAAACAACAGGCAAGTCCACTTGTCCCAAAACCACTAGAGGCACTTTTTATAAATTGGGATTTGGACTAGATAAAAGTATCAGTGCAGAAGGTGTGTTTTTTACGAGATCATGTGTCACTCACATCATCATATTGGAAAGTCTTTGAAAACCACTATTTTCACTTTTTTGATGCATGATTTAGTTTGTCATAGCAAGCTATTTATGTTGAGTCGTTTTTAGAAAAACCTCATCCATGTTGTAAGCGATGTCAGATGATAAAAAAGAAGGAGCTTGTCCCTTCAGTTAGTGTTAAGTTCCACATTTGATAGAAGGAAAGACAAAACGCTAACAACAACAAGAAAGCACTAGCTTGTACTTATGGAAACCTGACACACCTGGTCTATCTTTTGAGTTTCAAAATGTGAAAGGTTCTTTGTATTCAGGTAGAAAACACAGGGCCCAGTAGTTTAAGTAAGCATGTCAAGGAACTACAGCTCATAATCTTTGTTAGCTTACTGTTTTTTCTTGCATATAGATTGCTAAATAAGAAACATACTTGTCATGATGATCCACCTTTTTTAGGGTACTATCCTAGGGGGTTTTCTGTTAAGATGTAATTGGTTTGTCCAATTGGTGTCGACTGTCTTAACTCCTAACAGAACAATATGTTTGGAATTACAGTTTCCGAATGTTTAGTAATGAAGATGTTACAATTGGCGCATGGATGCTAGCAATGAATGTTAACCATGAAAATAATCATTTGCTATGTGAACCTGACTGCACTCCATCATCCATTGCTGTGTGGGATATTCCTAAATGTTCAGGTCAGTTTTTTTTCCTTGTTTTTTTTCCCATATAACTATACCTACTCATAAACCAAATATCTATGGATATTGATTGTCTGATAGTTTTTGGATTAGGCTAGTAATTTACTGCCATAATTTTACAATCTTAGGTATTCCTTGCATTTTTTCACTGTGACTGAATATCAGAAAGTTCTTATATAAGAATGCAAAGCTGTGGAAGTGAACCTTTTGAATACTTGCTTTTCAGACTCGTTATAGCATAGCATCATTTCACAACTATGAACAGCAAGGAACTGAAAATTGTTCTCTTGATATAGGGCTCTGCGATCCAGAAAAGAAGTTACTGGAACTACATCAAAGAAAGAACTGCTTTGAAGATAATCCAACAACAACTTCCAACCAAAACTCCGAGTTATTAGAAGCTGGTAAATGAAGCAGAGTGTTCCAATTTTGCCGAGTTGCTTGGGTTAGCCAAAATTTGTACGTCTTGCTATTCTTGTTCATACTTCTTTGGAAGTGCAGTTTACCAGCAGTGTATGATTCCCAGATTTCCCATGTACAAAACATACTTATCTGAGTTGCAAACATACTGATTCTGACAATATCTAAATTGGAATGGTACTGGCATTTTTCTCGTGTTTCATTTTTTTAACCAAATGAATAGTACTTTTTCCAGAGGTCACCTATAAATAAGATCATTCAAACTCGCATGATATCCACTGTTGGCGGGTGATGCAAATTTCCCATCAAGAATTATTTTTTAAAATGATGAAAACTGATCAGCCATTAGTACATGATGCACAAGGCACGGAAAAGATTTCAAACGCCTGTTGCTAGTTGATTGGATCGGTGCAAGCAAAAACCTTCCCACCAACTAACGGTATGCCATTTTTTTGGAAAATATTTTGAACTCGCAACGAGTTCAAAAATGAATTCGCAGCACCCTAACTGCCGGATGATGGAGATATGGCATCATCAAACTATGAACCTATCCATAGTTAGATATCAGAAGTTTCAAAAATTCGCCGTATTTAAAGCGTGGGGATAAGATATTATATCCAAAGAAAAAGAACAGAGAACAGTGTATATAGCTTTTTGATTGGTGAAAGGCACTGTATCTATTCAGGGGTGATGATTTAGTGGGGTTTGTTTCCTTGCCCTCAAGTTGCCTGGAAGCACTTAATACAAAACGAAGATCAGCCGGACTGTTGCATTTATTCAGTGATGATGATACTAGGAACATCTTGCATTTGTGATCAGTAGCTTGTAATTCTCTTTAACTGATCCTTAGTTTCCTTCCCCTCAAGTTGCTTGCTTTTCCTAATTATCGATTGATTATTAGTTTAGCTATCATGTTTTTATGTCAGCTGATTTCGCCTCTGTTATTATATAAATCAATGCTATATATTTTATGCTTCTCTTTCAGTTATCATCACAAACAAAAATATATTCTATCAGTTAGAAATAAGAACTACGGATACATAGAAACTCTAGTTTCATTAAAAGAATGCATGAGACGTGAAGAATCCCCTTGTGCCAAAACTGAGAAAGACGTAGGAAAATCTGGTATTAGATAGATGTGATTATTTGGGAAGATAGGACTATGTTTTAAAAAACAGGATATAACTGTGGTTAAGTCCACATCTTGATGATTGTTTGATTTCCATCATCCGACAGTTAGGATGCTGCGAATTCATTATTTTCCCTTCTTTTTTTTCTTTTTGTAAAACCGAATAACAGGAATAGAAATGTAAGAACCGCAGTCTGTAAATCCTTCATGAATCAATGGTCCGGGGCAAGTATAAATTTCCTTCTACAGTAAAACTTCGATAAATCAATAATCTTGGGACCGCTAAATTCTATCGATAAACTAATAAGTTATTATTATGTCGAAACATACCAAATTTAACTTTAAATTTCTATATTAAGTGTGCGGTATCAAATATCTAGAGATTTTATTTTCAATTCAAATTATTTTCTAATTATTTTATGGCATATTATGTGTATAAATGTATATGCTTTAACGTCAAAATTAAAATAAGAAAAAGAAAACAAAATAAAATCATTTCGAAACTTCTCAAGGGAGTACAAAAAATTAAAGATGAATTTCAATATATGATAAATGTGAACAAAAACAAATAACCTTAGACGCCTATTTTAATAAGAACGCGCGATTGGGGGATACTTGAACTAATTGGGGGATATAAATTACTTCCCCCAACCAATAGTGTCTGCTAAGGGGTGTTTTGGGGGCAAAAATACTAAAATACCCTTCCCTCAAAATAAAAATCAAAAAACAAAATCATATCCCCATTTCCATCTTCACTTCTTATTAATCTCTTTTAGGGTTAGGGCTTTGAAACCTAAATATTCCCCACTCCCTTTCAAATTCTAAATTTTCCCCACTCCCTTTCAAATTGTCTTCTCCTTCTCTGCCGGCTCCTGACTTTGAAAACGTTTTTTTTTTTTTACATTCGGAAGTGATGAAGACCATACCGGAAGTGATGAAGACCATGCCGGTAGTGATGAAGACCATCTCTGAAATTATTATTTTTTACATCGCCGGAAGTGATGAAGACCGTGCCGGAATTGATGAAGACCATGCCGTCACTACATGCCGGCATGCTCGATAGAAATCTATCAATGTCGGTAGTCAAGTGAGAAAAAATTCAATTTTCTAGATACTTTACATCATGTGCCGGCAAAGAAATTTAATCAACATACTATGCCGTTAGTAGTACCGGCATGCTCGAGATTTAATTGACTGTGCCGGCAGTGGACTTTTCAAAACCAGGAAAAAAAATTCAAAACGGAATAGGTTTCCCCCCGGACCCCCCCGGATAGTGGCAAACATTTATGAAAATTTCCATCAAATGCCGGCATGGTTTTTTCGGTTGAATACAATGCCGGAAATGCTGCTGCCGGCATGGACGTAGTATGAATACAATGCCGAAAATGTTGCTGCCGGCATTGTATTCATACTACGTCCATGCAGACACCGAGCTATTTCAGCTGCAACAATGGTGGATTCAAAGAAAAAAAATCAAATTTTCAACACATTGGCACCTTTACCTTGAGTATTGGGAGTGCTTGTACAATCATCCTCCATTTTTACCAAAAAAAATTCTCTCAATTTTTCCCTCCTTCTACTCTCACCTCACTCACCCAAATACAAATAAAAATAAACACTAATCATTTAACAAATAATCTTATGATTTTAATTATAATTAAGCACTAAACCTGATTAGTGAGGGTAGATTAGGTATTAGGTAAAATACTTAGATAAGGGGTGACCCTGATTATTAATAAGCAGCGTAATATAATGTTATCACACTGATTATTAATTTATATATTAGTTGGGCCATATTGGAAACTTAATTTTTTTTATTATTTTATAAATTTAGCGGGGTTATTAATTTAGCACACTGGCCCAAATCGGGACTGGCAAAAAATATTATGAAATTATTAATTTCCCAAATCCCCAAATCCAAAGTCTTTTCCAGTAGCAAGTACCGGGTCGACTAGAAAATATCTCCAAAAAATATAACATATTTTTTACGCCGGCTTGTCAAGCCTTGCACAACTTGCACTATGGCAAGCAAAATACTTGACGCTACCCGCGCTGCGATTGTTTATGGACCAGATGGTAAGTAATCACCGTTTTATGGGATTACGAATTATCGACCATTAATGCGGATATGCTTACACCATGTCCCTGTTGCAGAAGCTACAGGGTATTTCCCCTTCACATCCCGCCAACTGCAGCGCTACAGGGGTTTCCCCCCTTCACAATCTGCAGGGTTGTCTTTACGTGTTCGCTGATTTAGTGGCAAAGAAATTGACGAAGAATATAAAAGGGGGTTTGTTAGTCGTCGTACCTGAAACCTACCTCTTCCACGCGTATCGTCGCCCTCCATGTCTGTCTGTCCAACGCCTGCTCTGTTGATAGATTTCGATTGCACATGTCCTTCTTTACGCACTCATCCCAAGTTAGCTTCGGTCGGCCTCTGCGTTGCATCCTTGCTTCCGCGGCATAATGCAACCTACTCGCACTGGAGCATCATGCGGTCTTCGCTGGAGATGCCCAAACCAGCGCAGCCGATGCTGGGTGAGCATCTCCTTGATTGGCGCTACCATAAGTTTCTTGCTTATGTACTCATTCCTGATACGGTCATGCCTCGTATGACCGCATGCCCATCTCAGCATCCGCATCTCGGTACTCTTGAGCTTCAAAGTGTCCCGATTGTTCGTCGCCCAACATTCCGCACCATACAGCATGGTAGGCCTGATCGCTATTTTGTAAAACTTACCTTTAAGCTTTAGCGGAACTTTGCGGTCACAGAGGACGCCAGAAGCCAGACGCCATTTCCCCAGCCAGATTGAGTTCGATGTCGAATATCCTCCTCGATTCCCCCATCACTTTGGAGCCACGATCCCAGGTAGCGAAATGATTCTTTCCTTGGTAAAGGTTGTCCATACAACAAAATGTCCCCTTCAACGGTCCCGGAGTCGCTGAGATCGCACTTCAAATACTCGATTTTGGTTCTACTAAGTTTGAAGCCCTTCGATTCTAGAGTTTGGCGCCACAATTCAAGTTTTTCCTGTATATCTTTCTTTGATTCGCCGATAAGCGCCACATCATCTGCAAATAGCATGCACCAAGGGATTTATCGTAGATTAATTTAGCGAAGTTCTACTATATATAATCTCTCCAATGAGAGATTGCTTTTTACCGAGATTGCTTTAAGGTAAAAAGATGGGAAGAAAAGAGAAAGCTTGCTAATACATCCAACACCTACTTGGTAGCAATAGCAATACACAGATTTGCAACCTGAAGAACCCAACACCAAGGGATCCCCTTAATGTAGGATAAAGATGAGAGCTTTCAGAAAAACTAGGGAGTAAGGTAGCACAGATACGACCAAGTAGTTGTCCATTAATAAATAGAACTACAGTATTATTTAGATGCTACTAGCAAAAAGGAAAGAACCGTTCACCGGAAAACAAGACGGAACTAACGTCTGCAACTCTCAACAACAAACCTCACTAACTTATACCTCACCACTCTGAATAGACAACTAAACATTGAAGCCTTTCCAGCCTTCTTGAAAGGCAGATTAACACATGTACAGGATGGTGGTGATGTTCAATTTAACTCCTTCGAAGTCTAATTGCTCGACTGACGAAGCTCAACCCTGACAAAATCTGCATCTACGGGCACGGATATGTCAACAGTTGGTCTCAATTGGGCACAGACTTCAATTGCTCCATGGACAGGGTCAGACAAGAAGTTGCTAATAAGATCCTGGTTAATGGGAGCATTATTGTCGACTGCTACCAAAGCCTGTTGGGTGAGAATGTAATCGAATCGTGGAGCCCACTTCCTTGATCCCAATCGAGCTGTTGTGGAACAGTTATCAACCATGAATGAAACTCCACGTGCATGCATAAAGGGATTCAAAGAATCCACTGCCTCGATCACACTTTCATTGATGATTTCCGAGTAAGAATGCCCCTTCTTTCTCAATACCTCAATCTGGATAATTGGCACCAAATAAAAACGATATATTTATCAGAACATAATAAGCAGGAGAAGAAGTCATTAATGTTTGCTTATAATTCTGATTAAACTATCAGTATGAGATGAGCTTCTCACCTGAGCCATCATTAAAGCCACAAAAACTCCAGCGGTGAAAGGATAGAGTGGACCCAAGTCACCTTCTCGTCGAGTTGCTCGGACTTTTTCACCAACCAACCACATTCTTGTTTGATCAATTTTTCCCATTGGAAAAGCTGGTAGGCCTTCTTTTTCCTGTTCAAAAGGAACAGAGTCAAAACTACTTCCAGCGGATCTTATTGAACAAATACCATAAATATGTGATTTGCTCATGATGCAATTTAAAAATGACAGGAATGAGCTGAGGAATACACATACATAAAATCGGCGCCCAGCCAAGACAACACTTTTGATCTCATTCCCACTCGCTACATCCTCATAGCACTCATACAAGATGTCCATACAGGGATAATAGGAGGCACTGTATGCTGCATGGAAATCCTTCTTGCCTTGCTCTGAAAGAGAGTTGTACACAGACAACATACCCTGTTGGAAATACAAAAAAAATAAATAATAAATAATCAACCACTGAGTAAAGCTCCTTTATAAGAAAGAAACAAGTGAGTAAGCCAATCGGAGAAGTTGCAACCTCAGTGGATATGGTCCTTGAAACAATTCCAGTGATGCACTCAACAGTGTTCTTGTAAGCAAGGTCTTCGGCCATTCCATTTTCGGTGTACCTTCTGAACAAGGATTCGACAATTCCATGAACAGCTCCAAGTAAAATACCTGCCAATCCAAAGGGGGGAGATAATTAACAAAGAAGGCTAGGCTAACAAACACAAAACAAAACAAAAATATGAAGAAAAAAAATCTACCCCTTTCTCCAAAAATGTCACTCTTGTATTCTGACTCAAGAGTAGTGGCAAACGTAAAAGGAGAGCCAAGAGCAACAGACCATCCTAAGGCAACATCTGTTGCTCTACCATCAACATCCTGTATAACATTTATACAAAAACTGATTTAAGAAATGAAAATCAAAAAGATTAAAAGACAATCAAACACTCTGTTAAAAACATGTGACAAAACAGTGGTGGGGTAAAAGGCTCGAAGTAGAAAGAGAACAAGGTAACAGTAGGTAAACCTGGTGGACAGCAAAACTAGCATTAATTCCAGCACCATTTATCTCCTTTCCTTGGACATAGAGTCTTCTAACTGAAGGACCCATTCCCTTGGGGCAGACAGCAATCACACTCATATTTTTGGGGAAATCAACCCCCTGGGACTGCAAATGTCCGAGAAGAAATCCATGGGAGAGTCCAAGAATACTGTTAGGCTTCATGTGGGAGAATATCTTCTCGTAATTATCTGCCTGCAACATTGTCAAGCAATTTCAGAAAACAGGAAATAGGGAAGAAAACAGGATAAGGAACTTGCAAAGAACATAAGACAAATAACATATAATGTGAAGAAAACAAAATGTGCTGCATTGGCACATAACCTTCACCAATGTTATCTACTAAAGTCCAAAGAGCTGTGAGGTCGATCATTACCTATTTATTTTATCAAGCATGGCAAAAAGCACAAGAATTTATCATTGATTTATGAAGTTACTCAAATGTTAAAATTTCAAAATCCAATTCAAGCACAAACAAATTACAGTTTGACTCATGATTATCTTGGCCAAATAAATATACAAAAAAAAGGTTCTACCACCATCCCAACATTCTACATTACCTGCGCAGCATCGGAAATCAATAACAACACAAGATCACTCCCGGCAACAGTTTCATATATATCACCCAAAGTTCCAGTCTCCTCGGTGAAACCAACAGAACGTGCTTCAGCAAAAGAAGCAGATCCCTTCCTCAAACCAATCTGTGCAAAACGATGAAATCACAGCATAAATAAGCTTGGATCAATTAAAATTATATAAGAACATAACAAATATAAGAAATATTGGTGCACACTTTACCTTGACCACAATGTCAGACTTGGCTTCTACAAGTGAGTCTCTCAAGTTCTGAGCTTGAGCAGGACCCTATGAATAACAAAGAATAACCAGTCAAAGAATGTTAATAAACCAGCACAATTACTTCTAAAGAATAATAAAATAATAACATTGAATTAGTAACTCAATAATGCAAAAAATCATAATGTTGATGCTCATCGTAAGACTATAACACAGTATGTAGTCATTTTCCCACATAATTTTTTCCTCCTTTGGCACTGATAAAGCCATGTGAAGTTTATGCATCAGACCATTGTCTATTTCACACTAACCTTCATTAACATCATATTTAAATGCGACCAATGTAAATTATTGCTAATCACATTAAATAAATGAAAAAGTTAGAAATAAATCACCTGAGAACCCCAACCGATAACACCAATCTGCTTAATTCCTTTGAATGCTTCAGGCAACAAATGGAATAAATCCCTTCCTCCTCTAACAATATACTGGAACAACCACAAAAATAACCACAATCAGCAATGAAAATCAAATCAAATCTAAGATGTGATACTAAACAAAAATACAAAGAGAGAGATTGACCTCGTCATTTCCAGCAAGAGTGACCTTCTCCTTGTTAAACACAGAGGTCTCAAAATCAAGAGTAGTCAAAGGTTTGGTAGGAGCTGAAACACTCATGGTCGATGCAACAGCCGATCCAACGGCGGATGATGAGACATTGTTGTTGGAAACACGAATAAGAAGAGGTTTTAGGGTTTTTGAAGATGAAGACAGAAACCCTAATTTATTAAAACCCAAAGATGAAGAAGAGTGAACTGGTTTTAGGGTTTTTGATGGAGCTGCTACAGATGGAGAGAAAGAAGTTGCCGCCGCCATGACTGAGTCTGAAACTGATATACACAGAGAGATAGAGATATGAGAGATGGACAAATGGGTGGAGTCGCAATGCCTTTTATACAAGATGCTCTTTTTTCAGAGTCTCGACTTTCCTGCTATCTTGCACGGGGGAGTGTTCTACACCACACATGAACCTGATGAATTTTCACCATTCAATCTCAGCCTTCCATTTTTTACAAATAAATGATCTCGAATCTCAATAGATATGTTTGGGATTCTGCTCGTAAATTACATTAAATCCACTAGAGCGGTACTCCTCCCACGTGAAAATTGGAAACCCCCTTAGCAACTTTGGAATCACTCGTGCCCCATGTATCAAATACTTGACAAAACCATACAGTAGGTTGTTGGCAGTAAAAATATGGTAACTTCGAGTTTTGACATCGGTTTTCTCATGCTAGTGTTGGTTTTTGCAATGTTTCTTCTCTTTTTCATTCAGCATTTTTGTTATCATATACTCTATCTGCAATAATTATTTTACCATTCTATAAAGAAAACATCTATAAAAAAGACCATATTTTACAAATGTTAAATTCTTTAACACAGAATATTTCCAGAAATGCAAGTAGTGATGTATTTGATCATCAAATTTCCGTTAGCGTTCTGTATCCATGGAAATTAAGCAGCCAGAAGTGAGCAATGAAAAATGCAAACGAGAGGCATTGTCCTCGCGCAGGAGAAGGTGAGCAATGCGGACTTGGGATGACTAAAAGTACGGAACACCGCAGAACGGAAAGTATTGACGAGAGTGGGACTAATTCTTTTTGAAAACGTCCATACACGATTCTGAAAAGCCATCGCAATTTAGAGCCTGGAGTGTGTGGGCCACCACAATGTACATATACTAATATTAAAGATAGGGCACATCAGTGAGTAGGTATCCGCAGCAAGAATATGCATACTTCCAAAAATTCATTAAAGAGACCTAAAGGATCACCCCATTAGCCACTTCGGTACCCACCATTACTCCACCGCAAAAGTGGAAACAACATGAAAGTTTATACAGTGAACCACTTTACATGGCAGAGGTATCACCTTCCTACGTAGTTTGATTTTCTTAATTTGACATGGATTCTATCATATAAAAACAAGCCTATTACATAGGCTCCAAACGCTTGGCCTATAAGGGAATTTTCTATGGGAATGACCAAACTTAAATATCTGTTCAGCTAGGTGGATGGTCAAATGACATTTTGCACTATGGCAAAAGTAATGGGCGGATAATAACGCGGGCGCGTTCTAAAACCGCGAGCGGTTTCACTAAAACCTAGCGGATCCAGATAATCCGCTGGGGGGTTATGGTCGTCCGTCAACGAATATTTTTTCAAAAGTAAAAAACAACCATATTTTTACCTCTATAAATTACCACCATCTTCAAACAACCCACTCACACAAAAATTGGCTTCTCTTGAATTTTCTCTTCTAATCTATTTCAAATTTTTAGTTGAAATGTCTGAAAAGACGATAACACTTTTTTGCGAGAGAAAACTTGAAGTTGTTGTTTCTAAGATATGTGGAAGTTTTAAAAGATTGAAAATTGTAAAGAGTCATAAAAAAGTGACCAGAATTACGTTTGGGTCACAATTTTTTTTTAATTAGAATTTGGGTCACATGACTGTTATTGACCGTCTTGACCGTTAGTTAATTACTTTCTTTTAAAAATTAATTTCAATTTATCTAACTCTGTTAGTTGGGGTTAACACAACCATCAGCACCATGGTATAACCAGCACCACCTCCGCCTCCTTCAGTTCAAGCAACACCTCCACCATCACCTCCGGCACCTTCAGCTCAAGCAACACCTCCACCAGCTGATATATCTTGACAACGATGAAAATTATATCTCTTATTCCATGGCGGCATCCTAATAGGGCTTACCAAAGCATACAACAGAAAACTAGATATCATATATATGTGTAAGACACCCTTGTATGATTTACGATATGGATTTAGAAGCTCATGTGGATCTGAGGATACTCGTAATCCTGAATAAGGTAGAGGTCACTCGAAAAATCAAAGAAATAATCAAAGAGCCGACAAACAAAAAAATTGGAATGGAGAAAAACCCTAAAAAAACAAAGGGAAAAACAAAAACCCCTTAATAATAACACTCATATTCATCTTAATAATAACAGATAAACAAAAAACCCCAAAATCAAATTTAACAAATTAGGGAAATTTATTTACCTTATTCAAGAAATTCAACAACTCAAACACCAGCAGAAACTTCTTTGTCAACAATAATAATATGAGAATCAGTTCAACTAAATTATTTCCACTCAATTACACGATCGATTTGGGTCAATCCCCAAAATCTCATAAGAATATCCCTAAGTAAAGACACAACAACAGAAACCCTTTAAAATGGGATACTTGATGTTGAGTCCGAATTTGTGCACACTCCTTAACGAGTGTGCACGTAACATTTCAATCTCTAACATTAATTTAATTTAGGGAGTTATGTAACGAGGATCGAAATTCTAAACATAAAGGGTAATATGGCCATCAGTCAAATAATCAACATCAAAAAATATGTTAAATATATACTCCTATGAGAAGTGTGAACAAATTTGGACTCCTCGATGTTGCTTTTACGACTAAGTAGTTGTTTCACATTTTTTACGACTAGGCTAGTAAATAATTTGAAGTTTAATATAGCTTTGGTCATTTTCATATTTAACTAACTTTTCTAACTTTCAATGTGGTGAACTACGGTCTTGTGACCCAAACTCTAATTAAAAAAAAAATTGTGACTTAAACTCAACTTTGGTCACTTTTTTGTGACCCAAAATCAAAATATCACAATTGTAAGGCCTATTCTTATGCATATGCCAAAAAAACCAGTTTGGCATACCAGGTGGCATGGCAAACCAATTGTGCTACTATGGGAAAACCACGGAGCGACCGAGTTTCTAGCGAGTGTTATTGACAATATCGCTTGGTGGAAAATAATTAATATCGACTCTGTATACCCCAATTGCCTCCACCCCCCACGCCAATTGCCTCAAGCTCATCAGCATTTCAACCATTCCAGCAGCCATTGCAGCAAACTCCTCAAGAATATCAACAACACGTTTTTCAATATTTGTATCGTGTTCCCATGCGCCCTGAACCCATTGTTTATCAAGGTTATGGTGATTCTGATGAGACTCAAGCACCAAGTGAGTCTCAAACTGGCTCGCTAACTGATATGTTGAACAACACTCTTGATCCAGAAAACGCGGGCAATTGGATCTTTGGTCAGGGAGGAAATGGACAAGGTAATGAGTAGTTTAAATGTAAGCAATTTAGTTGAAATGTAATATTTCTTTTTTTAATTAATGGAAACTTTTTTTTAGATTAATATTCAAATACAAACTAGTTTTATATTTCATTAAAAATTAACCTTGATTGCATAACACAATACTTATAATTTAAATCCCTGCACATGAACATTGTAGAGTTCATAACATTCGTCGTGACTAAACCATCTTCCGTTGTCTTCGGCAAATTTGGTACGAGCTCTAATTTTTAGTTCTTCATTTGACAACCCAGGATTATCCCCTTTTATCAACCACATAATTTGCTGTTACTTTCTAACATTGTTATTGATAAAACAATAACGATTTTGAAGACACTCATTTGTTCTTCTTGGATTTACGTGACTTAACATCGTAAACCTTTGAAACACAGTGTCCCATAAATTAAAAGTCTCTAAATTGAAATCTCTATCGCTTGCAACTGAAACCCAACATCGAATTAGAGAAACATCTTCCTCTGGAGTAAAATCCACTTTGGTTATGCGAGCACTAGGCATGTTAAAATGAATTTGAAGTTGGGTATGAATAGGTAGAAATTAGGCATTTATAGAGGGGGGAAATGGTAGCCGTTGGATGAAGATCTGATAAGCGATGATCAGACTAGCGAGCGATAGCTTGACCAGCGCTGGCGCTGGAATGACCAGCGAGCACTGGCTTGACCATCGAGCGATGGACACTCTATCGCTCGCTGGAAACTCTGTCGTGTATGCCTATATGTTATTCCTGGCATATAGACATATGAGTTTGGCAGTTTGGCATACCCATAGTGGGTACATATATGCCAAATATCAGTGTTTGGCATGTGCATAGGAATAAGCCTAAAAGAGAAATGCAAGTTTTAGAAGTTAATCCAAGAAAATGTTCCGCTAAAAGGCAAAGAAAAGCTCCGGTTTTGAAAGTTGACAAAAAAAATTCAAAAACAAAGGGGAAACAGTTCATGAGCGTGTTGGCAGTAATATTAATCAATGAAAATATTTAGATTAAAATGGATTTCTATTTCATATTAAGCGATACTTATTACATGTTTTTTTTTTTGATCGGTAAAGAATTTGGTGCTGGCGAGTTTCGAACTCAGGTCACTAGTATCATCACCCAATGACTTTACCATTGTATTACAGTGACACTAGCAAAACTTATTACATTTAAACTTGCATATATAATAACGACAACAATATCATCAAACTACATTAAATATAGCGACATTATCTCTATAGAGCTCTGGTTCCTGTTCTGGTTTGTCAATTTCCAAAAAAAAATCGATCTTTTAGTCCTTGATCTCTTCTTTCCATTTGACTTGACCTTTTCCTTAGAGACAATTATACTTTTAGGAGATAAAGGAGAAACAGGGTTACATACATTAGTCAGGTTTAGCTTTTGGAAGAGTTAAGCACACTTGTCAAACGACTCGCCCTCCGTTGTGGTTTATTGACATACCTTACTTTATGCTTGCACTTGAAGCATTGTTGAAGTTCATGACCTTCAATAGTACAATGAGGACAGGATCAGTTGGGAAGAGATTCAGGAACACTCTCAGTTTCAACTGACAGACACACCGGAGATGTTTCTGCAAGATCGGTAATGAGTTTTTCCGAAGGAGACAAATCTATTAAATTCTCAAAAGTTATAGATGAGGGATATTCAAACAGTTTATCAAGATTGATGTAAGTATCACTACTCTCATCAAAATTAGTTGTTTCGGCCAGAAGTGCTAAGCTTGAACTTTTTTCTTCTTCTGAATCATAATGATCGGTAGATCCATCAAGGGTTGTAGCAAGACCCTTGTTGCCAGTGTATTTCCGTCGATTTGGCCACTCATTAGTAAAGTGACCAAAACCTCTACAGTTGAAGCATTGTGGCATATCTTCATCAACCTTTTTAGGGGAAATACGATAATGAGGTTTGGCTGATGATGACAGACATTCTCTTGAGAACCGTTTATACCTCTTTTTGATAAAATCTCTAAACTGTCTTGCAATGAGATAAACCGAATTTTCAAGATCTTCATTTGAAAATTCGTTAACAAGCTCTTTCTCAGAGATACCAACATTGTCACTTTTAGCAAGTGCATCAGTGTTTTTATCAGCTTTAGTTTGCTGTTCATGATCAAAGATCTTTAACTTTCCAATAAGCGTTCTTCTGGAAAGTGTAGAAAGATCCTTTCCTTCCATGATAACATGTTTCTTAAACTCGTATCGACCTGGCAAAGATCTCAGAATTTTCATCATAATATCTCGTTCAGGAATAGTCTTTCCTAGTGAATAACAAGCATTCACCATTTCTGATAATTTGTGATTACATTCTTCAAGAAAATCTTCATCAGTCATATAAAGGTTTTCCCAATCATAAGATAGGTTTTGAAGGCCGGCTTCTTTCTCTGCAGAATTCCCTTAAAATACGGTTTCTAAGATATCCCAAGCGTCTTTTGATCTAGTGCACATAGACACATGATGTAGAAGATCTTGGCTTATGGCGTTTGTTGATACATGAAAATGATTACCCCCTAGTAGGGCTAGGGAGTCCCTAAAGGGAGGACAAGACCACCATGAAATATATGGGACTTGGGGACTAAAGCCCAAGTCCAATAAGACATGTCCATAGAGTGAAAAGGACAAGGAAGGGATTTATGGAGAAGTTGAAGGTTATATTGGGAGGAATGGCAATAGTTGTAAATAAGGTAAAGCTTCTATGACATGTTGCATGATGTCATGAAAGTAAGGGTTTTGGGAAAAGTCTATATAAGGAAGGACATAGTACAATGGAAAGCAAGTTCTCTCTAATTATATTCTAGGAAAAGGTGTTGTCATTGTTGTGACTAGGATGATAGACGCAATTATGTGTCTATTTTGATCTCAATTATGTGTATTGTTAGTGCTCGAATTTGTACTTATTTAATTATTTTATGGTTTTGTAGGTATTTTTGAATAAATAAGCTTTTACGGTGAAATTGGCTCGAAAAGTGGTTTTTGGACCCTTGGGAGAGAATTACTAAAGGCATCCCGGAGAAGCGTTGAAGGCACCAAGGAATTTTACTACGCGCACCCCCAAAATTACTATTTCCACCCCAGTTGCTAAAGGGCCTCCACTATCTGATAAGGGGCACTCCATCTTCACCATTTCAAAATTGGATTTTGGCGGGAAAATCTGGCAGTAACGCACCAGATTTAGGGTTGGAAATTTGGAAGAGTATTTACGAGATTCAGTGGCTGATTCTCATGGGCTAAGCCTGTTTTTTCTATCCAATGTTAGTATAGGTGATGGAATCGAAGAAATTTGACTGGATAGTCCAGAATTCGTGAAACAGGGAAGGATGGTTTGTTCTCGGGTTTGTCTGATGTGTCTGGGAGAGACTCAATCACAGAGTTTGAATTATTTAGGCCTGTTAAGGCTAAATAGGGCTGATAACTCGGTTCGATAGAATCAATTTGGGCTGGATATCGAGTTTCACGATAAAACAGGGGGAGTTCAATTCTGCGTACTTTTCTGGCAAATGGTTGAAGCGAGATTTAGTCGGAGTTTCTTACTGATTTGGGTTGGCTTGATTACGTGGGTTTGTTAAGATATTTTCCCTGCAGATTTGTTTCCATATAAAGAAGAGATAAGAGAGTTTTAGTGCCAAGCAAAGACGTGTGAGAAGATAAAAAGAAGAAGAAAAATACCGAGGATTTTGCTGTAAGGAAGGAAAGAAAAAGGTAGAGATTTGGTCGAGTCATAATCGGCCTGTTTGGTATAAAAGGATCCAGAGGGGTCACATAAAGGGATATCGGGAGTTGGGGAACCGAACGGAGGGCTCTGGTACGAAAAAAAACAATTGCAGAGAAGTTAGCTGTTGCTGCCGGAGAAGAAGAAGAAGATAACCGTCACCATTTCTTTCATATTAGTAACATTTCTGCAATAATTATTCCAGTTACGCTTTTCTATGTAACACTGTGTTCTGTAACAGTGGATTCTGTAACAATTATATCTGTTACAGATTCGCTGTAGTATTACCTTTCTTTAATAAAACACCTATTCAGCCATGAGTTATTATTTTGAGCCTGTTTTCACCATGAGGAGCTAAACCCCAACACTGGGACAATGGAGGAAGCCATTCTTTACGCATGTGGTAATTCTATTTAATTCGTTTATGACTATTTGCACTATTATAAATTGATTTATGATTTTTCTTGATTATTTATGATTTCGTTTGATGGTGTATGCTTAGTCTAAGAACTTTTGTTGCGCCATGCTGGTGATTTACATCTAATACTTTATAACATCTATCTTGGCAAAGAATAAAGAGTCAAAAATTGTTATCTTTGGAGCTATAAATGTCTAGAATAACTAGTTGAACCACGTGAATATGAGAATTGGTGGAATCCTGAGTCTCAGTACCTCTCGATATTGTGACAATTTTGTGTATATATTTTCTTCATTTTATTTTTAAATCTTAAAACCAATCTTTACAAATCCGAGTGAACGAAAAATTCTACTACCACTTCTACAATCACATCATAGGACGCGTAGGACCAAACTCATATTTACCTCTCAACATTTGGCGAACACACCCGGAGGCTCGTCTCTGGTCCATCATTGCACACCAAGAAGGCACTAGCGCAGGCGCGTTGGAAGATCAGCCGGTCGACCAGCCGCTCAACCTCGAAGGCGAGAGAGTAGGAATAGTAGCAAATCCTATTACACAAGGGAGAAAGCCAGAAGCGCCACAAGAAAAAAGATAAACATCAAGCGGTGGAAAATACATCACCCCCGCAACTATCTCTACAAGATATGCAAAAAGAGATGGAAGGTCACATTAGAAGAGAACAAGAATTAAGGAAGTTATTAAAAGTGGCCGAAGACGAGCAGAATACTAAGGAAACGACAATGAACATAGAGGATGAAGAGGAAGCGCTATCAGCCATGTCACAAGAGGCGATAGCAAAGTTTCTGGAGACAAACTACCGAGTAATAAAACAAGACAACTACGACTTCATGAGCAGCCCATACTCCCTCGAAATCGCAGAATATCAGTATCCCGAGGACTATACTTCACCAAAGTTCAGAGTATACAACGGACAAGGGAACGCGCATGAACACCTTAGCCGGTTCCTATTAACCATGAATAATCAAGCAACTAACGGCAAGTTATGCTTAAGAGAATTTCTTAAGCCGCTGACAGACACCGCGTTTACTTGGTATGATAACTTAAAGTCGGGAAGCGTGAACTCATGGACAGCCATGTCCGCTCTCTTTCTTAGAAAATTCTACTCAGCTAAGAGGAAAATCACAACAATAGACTTAAGCAAATGCAACCAACGGATAGGAGAAGAAATAGGAAAATATATCACCAGGTTCTGTATTTACGCCCAAGATTGTCATGAAGACATCAAAGAAGGTGCGCTGGTGGACATCTTTATCCGAGGAATGACACATGCTTTCAAGAGAAGCCTAGTCAACTTTCAGTTCAAAACTTTTGTTGAATTGGAAGAGGCAGCAGCAAGGATCGCAAATTGCGCAGACGATCCCAATGCAGACTATGCTTGGCGCCATTCAGTCAATATCGCGTCAGTAGTTCCCCACAATACTCGTGCAAACAATAGTCAAGAAGGGTGGAGCGCGTAGACAACTCAGCCTTACAACTCGAAAAGCGCCGGAGACTCAAAACTAGGCTTCATCCGACCACCACCTCTTCCATGTAGCCGGGAACAAATCATAGGATTATTGTAACAATTGCTAGAAAACAAGGAAATCCGGTTTCCATCGGTAAAACAAGACCCTAGCACGATTGACCATAATAATGCTAGGTACTGCCACTATCATCGTAAGATTTAACACCCAACAACCGAGTGCTTTAACCTCCGACGGATGTTTCATAAGAGGCGCCCGGCAGGGGAGATGGAAGTAAACGACCAGGGGAATAATGGACCAACCAAGCACCACGTCATGATGCTCTCACACGACCCAAGCAGAGATACATGGAAACCATGGGAAGACACGGAAGAAGCATGTGAAATGGAGGCAGATATCCCAGTGCTTTAGAATACAAATGGCATATCCAGTCGGTTCGCGCGAACAATAATGGCTCAACAGTTTTTCGACTCACTAGGGTTCAGCGAAAACCAGATCCAGGAGGCTTCGAAAGCGATAACATCCATTGCAGTCGGGAAGCCTTACGACCCTATGCCCAAGGGAGCAATCGTGTTTACGGACGAAGACATTTGTTACCCTGGAGAGCACCTCAGACCCCTTTACCTCACAGTTCACATCAACAAGCAACCACTCAAAAGGGCCTTCGTCGATGGTGGTGCGTCCCTAAACCTGATCTCCGCGCACACTCTCGAAATCCTTGGGGTGGAATGATCGGCTATACGAATGCAAACAACAGTGGTAAAAGGGTTTGGAGGTCACGCACAGACGGCAATTGGGATCTTCAACTTGGTAATGAAGGTCGGACCCATTCGAACGCTTACCCCCTTCTACGTTTTAGAAGATGATACCACATTCCACGTACTCCTAGGATGAGGGTGGTTACTCAACCACAAAGTTGTAGCTTCAACATACCATCAATGTGTCAAGACCAATATAGGAAGAAGGCAATACAGAATCCCGATGACAAGCAATCCGTTTGACCCAGAGGAAACATATATGGCGGACGTAATTTTCTATGATACCCCAAAGGAGGCAGAAAAGATACCGGAGGTGAAACCTATCTCGTTACCCAAATGGGAAGAGGAAGAGAAAACGAAAACTACGAAATCCATATTCAGCCCCTCCAGGATGATACTTCCCACAAAAAGGAAGCAGGAAACAAGAAGAACAACCCATATTTCAACGCTTCTCAAGACCAGATGGAGTACATGTGTATTGCTTATAACAACCAACCGAGGGAGCGCCCATCGATGAACACAATTGTGTCATGTTATCAATTGACGAAGAAGAAGCGGAGACTCCCTCAAGAAATGTTGACCCAGGGTTGGCTAAACTAACTTACGAGATACTCAACGACGAAGAATTCCAAGATCAGCACGCGGAAAAAACAAAAGCTAAAGCGGAAGGACGATCACCCGAGGATCTCACCATGGATGGGGTGGAAGAAATTAATATCGGGACCCCAAAAGACAAGCGCCCCATCAAGATTAGTTGAAACTTGAGCAAAGTAGAAAAATAAATGTTGACTGGGATACTTCGAGAGTCCTGGGATGGATAGCAATCTCGTCGCTCACAACCTTAGCGCTTCGCCCGAATTTAAGCCAATAAAGAAGAGGAACCGCGAGTTCCCAAGGGCGACGACTCTCGTAATTAAAGAAGAGGTGGAGCGGCTATTGGAAGCTAAGTTCATCAAACCTATACAACACCCGACCTAGTTAGTCAATATCATGCATGTGGCAAACGAAAATGGAAAAATCAGGTGTTGCACAGATTACCGAGATCTCAATCGGGCGTGCCCTGAATATGAGTTCCCGCTACCCAATATATAGACATGACAGTGGACGCGACAGTAGGTAAAAAAAGGTTCTCCTTCATGGACTGCTTTAGCGGGTACAACAAGATAAGGATGGCGGCGTCAGACGTAATGAAGACCGCCTTCCAAACCCCGTATGGAAACTTTTACTATATCGTAATTCCTTTCGGCCTAAAGGATGCAGGATCCACAACCAACGCGCTATGACATCGATCTTTCACGATTTATTGCACCAGACAGTGGAAGTGTACGTAGATGACATAGTGGTGAAATCACGAGCCCCGGAAGATCACATAGCGCACCTGAAAACAGTCTTTGAACGGTGCTGCAAGTTCAAGCTAAAAATGAATCCCCTCAAATGCGCTTTTGGGATAGCGTCTGGGAAATTTTTGGGTTTCGTGGTGACCGATGAAGGGATTAAAGTGGACCCGGATAAAGTCGAGGCCATCACAACCATGATGCCTCCAACGAACACCATAGAATTGCAAGCATTCATCCGGAGGATATCCTACATTAGGCGTTTTCTACCTGGGCTTGCTCAACTTATATCCGCGTTCCTGCCCCTAATAAGGAAAGATGCCATGTTCACATAAGAGGAAGCTCAACACTCGGATTTCAGAAGATCAAACAATGTTTGATCAACCCGCAAATCCTTAGACCGCCAATTAAAGGGGTTCCTCTGTACCTATACACTGCATCTACTAGCTTGGCAATAGGGGATGTATTAGCGCAAGACATGGAAAACAATAATATGTCCCCCATCTACTACGTTAGTCGAGTCCTGAGAGAAGTGGAGCTTAGGTACCCGTGCATGGAACAAGCATGTCTAGCCCTCATCTATGCCGCGCAAAAGCTACGACCATACCTGCTGGTCCATAAAACAATTGTAGTAGCAGCGGCTAACCCGATAGCCTACTTAGCCTCCAAGTCATTCCTAACAGAAGGAACTGCTCGATGGCTGTTGCAGTTATCAGAATTCGAACTAAAGTATCAATGGCCCAAAGGGGTATGGGGCCAAGCAATAGCCAATCTAGTGGCGATGTTCCCAGGAGAGGGAGACGACGAGATATACAAACACATACCCTGGGAAGTAGCGAGCGCAGAAACGGAAAAGCCGTGGACTATGTTCTTTGACATATCATCCTACGGAACCGGAGGAAGAGCGAGAGTAGTATTTGAGGATCCCCAAGGCGACCAGCTATCATACTCGTTCAAGTTGGGTTTCCCGTGCAGCAACAATGTCGCTGAGTATGAGGCGCTTATCCTAGGGCTAAGAATTCGAAAGTGTTAGAGCATAGCTCGGTTGAACTCACCAAACGTTGGTATGTCAAGTTTGGTTGTCATATTTTAGTATATCAAAACTCATCTAAAGTCGTTTGATTATATACTAGAGTCAACTTCGTTTAGGTTAGACTAGAAAGTCTAGGAATGTTGAGACATATAAGTATTACTCCGAAGACCTGAAGAATGTGAAGAAGTAGCGAACTACAATGATGACATCATCCTTTCACTTGAGGTTAGTAATATTGACTTGAAGTGTTTTATTCCTAATGTATCTTTCAAGTCGTGCTATATTGAAAACATAACTGCGAATATGTATATATTGTTCATATTGTATAATACTCTAGTGATGTGACATGGTCATATTTGTATGATCATAGTATTAGGGAATTAGACTACGATGTATAACGCTTATCTTTTGAACTTTGTAGATATGACATCGACATAATCTTGTATATACTGTTATGATTATGTGAATGGGTTATGGTGAAGATTTCATCCTAGGAAACAATTTTACATTTGTGTAAAGGAATTACATTCATGAACTTGTTTCGTGAATCGAAAGGGAAATCATTAGGCTTATTGGTCCGGCTATTCATTGCAAATTTTTGGATGTCCAATATGTGTGACATGGTAGAACGGATCTTAACCTTGGTTATGTATCTTGGTATAACTAATCACAATGCCTGACTTATGATTTGGTATGAATGGTTTTTATTAATTAGTGTAACCGATCCTTAGTAAACACCATGTGATGGTATGATCGATCTTTCTAATTGGTGTGACCGATCCTAGTAATTGGTGTGACCGATCACAAGTGTTGTGTAATCGATCCTTGTAATTGGTAACCGGTCATGGTAATTGGTGTAACCGGTCCTGATAACTGGTGTAACTGGTCCTGGTAACTGGTGTGACCGATCACAAGCAATACCATGGGAATATGGAACCGATCCTGGTAACTTGTGTGACCGATCACAAGTATTTCCATATTAAGGTATAACCGATCCTAGTGATTGGCAGAACCGATTGAACGCATGTTTGTGATTTGATATTTGATCCATCACATAGTTATCTTGAAATACAGGTCAACCAATTTTAAACTTGTTTGGAAGTGTGGTATAACCGATTCCAAGAATGTAAATCCATGTAAATATGAATAAGGGTTTACAGTGAAGAGATGTCAACATACTTTGAACACGTATAGTAACTCTTATCATTTATTGTTCAAAGATATTCCTTGGTACTCAAGGAGATCCTGTGCCGAGATAAATTAAGAATCTTTTAATTAAGGTTTTTGGTTTTATATGCTTTAATTACCAGCAATTAAATGCATATCTCTAGAGAATAAAAATTAGTAATGCACATTTACGAATTAGAGATTTTCTATTGAGAGATTTCGAAAATATTGGACAAGCATTTATGTTGGAATTAGGAAAACCGAATTTTGCCATTCATTGCATATCTTAAGAATATTTTAGGTTTCGGAAATTCCTTGATGTCCAAACATCCTTGGTCTATAAATACCTAAGTTTGCATTTCTAGCAAACTATCCTAAGAGCCATGAAAACTACAATTCTAGTTGTTTCTGGTGGAGCCGTCTATTCGGAGAGGAAAGTATCCTAATTAGGAGTAATCTCTTACGACCGCTCGTTTAAAGACTTCTGTGGGATCAAGAAGCTCTACGAGTACCATTGGTGGGAAACTAGATAATTGTAGTGTTATTAGTTTTCGATTGATTTGATTGACTAACGGTTGTTGAAACTTTGATTGCACCTTGTTTGTTTATTCTTGGGAATCTTCTCTTCTGGTATTTGACGGGATCTTTAGAACTGTTGTTAGATCTAAAGATATCTTGTGACAATCCATTGTTAACAGACTCTGTTCTGTGTGTGATTGATCACAAGAGATTCAAGTGATGTTGTGCAGGTTATTATTGAAGATTAAAAAAGATTTGAAGAAGAAGAAGATTTCTTATTGGTTTTCATATCTTTGTGTGTGCACAAACCTTGATCGGCTTAGATCCAACTAGAATCGGATTTATTCAATTGATTAGTTATGTGAGATCGGCATCGTTTTATAGTTTCTCTTTGATATCTATACTGATTCATTGCGAATCTAAACTTAACTACTTTGGTAGATATTGGATAGATTGATCTAACCAGGCAAATGATTTTATTAGATTAAATGGAAGAGCCTTTGCATATGACTTGAGATATCTTTATCTTGAAAAGAATCAATAGAGTTGTTACCAAACAGATTAGTTGTTTCTTTGTTGTTTGGAATACGATCCAAAGGAATTGTACCAGTGCGTGACCTTCAAAGTCGGAAGCGCTGGGATACTGAGGAAACTAAGTGAACTAGGGGTAGTTGCTTGGTCTCAACTATACGAAGTTGGTGTAGATTTTGTATAGCGGCTTAATTCTGAGAGTATTCAATTCTGGACTAGGTCCCGGTGTTTTTCTGCATTTGCAGTTTCCTCGTTAACAAAATCTTGATGTGCCATTTACTTTATCTTTCCACATTATAATTTTTTTATTATAATTAAAGTAAATTGCACTTTACGTTAACTCCGTTATACTTAATAGTGATCCTATAGAGTTTTGTTAAGTCCGAATTTATTATCAAGTATCACACTTTGTTTGTCGTATTGTCTCGATCTCGTATCCATAGACAATCACACAAAGTGTGAATACTGAAGTTGTTGTATTGTCTCGATTTTGTCCGTAGACGATCACACTTGGTAAGAGGACTTATAGGTTGAAACAAAAAGATTGTGGTGTATTTGGGTACCCTCGTCTTTTCAGAAAGAACTCAATCTAGGGAGCATGGACATAAAAGAAGACTCAAAACTAGTGACGAATCAGGTTAACGGGGACTTTCACGTCAAGGAAGCACATCTAGCGCCCTACCGCATGGAAGCACAAAGTCTAATCCACCAAACGGAGTCAATCTTAGATCATACGTGCAGAAGCATAAACCGTCACGCGGATTCTTTAGCCACCCTAGCGAGTAAGACGCAATTGAATGGGGAGGATGAAGGCACGGTGACGGTGAAATGGAGAGAACTGCCTAGTACCTGGAAGGAAGACTTGGCATTAGGCGAAGCAGATGACTGGAGAAAGGTATACATCAAAGATTTGACAAAGATCGATGAAGATCGCGTCATGCCCACTAAGGACTTAAAACAATTCATAGTAATACAGGGATCCTTATACTACCGAGCCGCGGGAGGATCACTCGCTAGATGTGTGAATAAGAGGAAAGCGGAAAAAATACTATGGGAATTGCATGAAGAAACCTGCGGACAAACCAATTCCGTACATCTCTACAGAAATCTCCAACGGCTGGGAGTATACTGGCCAAACATGTCAGCACAAGCAGCAGCCCAAATTGTGCTGATTGTCAAGCTCCGCCACAACCCACAGAAGTATGCTCAGCTGAGGGAGTCGATTGGAGACAATTGTACATCGACTACCTCCAACACCGCAAATTGCCTAAAGAGAGACAAGCAGCGCTGAAAATACAAAGGAAAGCAGCCCGCTTCTTCGTAAACGAGAATGTACTCTACTGAAGAAGTTACAGCAATGCGGTCCTACGATGCTTATCCGATCAAGAAGCAATGGAAGTAATGACTCGATCCCACAATGCCGAGCACCAAGGAATGAGGAATTTGTTCATGCAAATTTACGAATGAGGGTTCTACCGGCCAACCATGGAAAGTGATACTGCCGAGCACGTCAGAAAATGCCTAAGATGCCAGATGCATGGAGATTTGATTAAAGCGCCACACACACAGCTACAAGGCATCGTGACACCATGGCTGGGGTTTAGACCTCATAGTCCCGATAAACCCAAATTCATCAAGGCGCCACAAATACATAATCATGGCGACAAAATACTCATCAAAATGGGTCGAGGCGATACCACTAAAAGATTACGCGGGGGAGACTATAGCCGCGTTTATTATGCATCGATGATAATCATGGTAGACAATGCTAAGTCATTTGTAAACAAAGATGTAATAGACCTGTTACAACAGTACAATACAAGGTTACGCACATCGACCCCTTACTATCCTCAAGGAAACGGGCAGGTGGAGGCTACAAACAAAACCCTCCTCCGGATCCTGAGCAGGACAGTATACGATCATCATAGAGAATGGCATGAGTAGCTGCCTTTGGCGCTATGGGCGTATAGGATTTCAAAGCGTAGCTCCACAGGAGCGTCACCTTATTCCCTAGTTTAAGGAGAAGACGTTATACTGCCTGCAGAAATAGCAATTCCATCAGCAAGAGTGACAATGGCTAGTCATACTACCCCAGATGAAGTAAGTCTCTTCACACACCTAGACACACTAGAATAAAGAAGGGCTCGCGCGGAATGATTCGCCGACGCATACAGGAAACAAACGGCCAACTACTACAGTCAAAGTGTCAAGGAGAGGATTTTTAAAGTTGACGACTTACTCCTGAAAATCGCTCCCCACGTGCAAAGAAACACTAGTGCAGGAAAATTCGCAGCAAACTGGGAAGGGACATTTAAAATCAGAAAAGTAGCCGAGAGCGGTTACTACAAATTAAGACGGATGGACGGATCCAAGGTCAAATCGCCTATCATTGACAAGTGGCTGAAAAAAAATTATGCATAAGTTTAAATAAATGTACAAGCAACTTTCCCGCGTAATAAAGAGTGGTTTTCTAACACTTAGCAACGAGCATACAAATTCACTAAAGGTTACGGGTTGCTACGCGCACCCAATCAGCTGACATACTATAGACCACAGATTGCCACATGCACCCGATGAGCCGACATACTATAGGCTACGGATTGCCACATGCATCCGAACATCCGACATGCAAATTCACTAAAGGCTACGGGTTGATACACGCACCCGATCAGCTGACATACTATAGGCCACGGATTTCCACATGCACCAATGAGCCAACATACTATAGGCTACGAATTGCCACATGCATCCGCTCAGCCGACATGCAAATTCACTAAAGGCTACGGGTTGCTATGCTCACCCGGTCAGCTGACATACTATAGTCTACGGATTGCCACGCGCATCCGTTTAGTCGACTTAGAGATTCACTAAAGGTCGCGGGTCACTATACACATCTAATTGGCTCACTTGCACATTTACAATAGGCCACGGGCCGTCCCGCACACGCAGCCATCTACTAATCAATCTCCTCAAATAAACAGAGGCGTGTTTTGAACTCTCGCGATTAATGTAGAGAAAGCGAGTTTTGAATCACCCCTGTAACCAAATTTCCTCATAAAAAAAAGAGGGGAAGGCGAGTTTTGAACCATCCCTGTAACTAAAGTCCCTCAAAACAAAAACAGAGGGGAAGGCGAGTTTTGAATCCTCCACGTAACCAAATTCCCTCAACAACAACAAAAAAAAAAAAAAAAAGAGAGAGAGATGGGAAGGCGAGTTTTGAATTATTCCTGTAACCAAAGTTCCTCCAAAAAAAAGAGGGGGAGAAGAGAGGGAAGAAACGCGCTCAAAAATACCCAACACCTGAAAGTATATGACGCGTTGTGAATCCCCCGGGACCAGCCCAAAAAATAAACATACAATTAATGTGGCAAACGACACGAGAATTATCAAAAAACTGAACTGTTTATAAACAAATAATAAACATACAATTAACGTGGCAAACACGAGAATTATCAAAAAAACAGAACTGTTTATAAACAAAAAACATAAACAAACAATTAATGTGGCAATAAATAGCCCGATTGTGGCCAACCATCACTAGAAATTAACCCTCACATCCCTGCTCACAATTTAACCAGCTACCGACGCACGATAACGGAAATATCTGCATCCAAAGTCTCCATCATTAAGCGTGCCTTCTCACACTGAGCATTTGCCAAAGCCAAATCCCGATCGGTTTCATCCATCAACTTGTGAATATCATGCATAATCTTATCAGAAGCTTGTGACCACCGCGCGAACGAGAGAATCTCTTCGTGCTCATCATAATCTTTACGCGTCTTGTCTTGATGAATCATCTTAAGGGTCCACATTATGCCCACCTCTTCCCTCAACACTAACAAGCGCGCTAGTTCATCCTGAAGGTTGAATAAAGACAAGAGCGCAGATACGGCTTCCAAGGTCAAGGTATATCCAAGAATTTTTGGAGCCGCTTGATCATAAATATGAAGGCGACAGTCAGCAATGGCGCGATCTATATTGGTGACCATAATCGCGGACTCCCTGAACAATTGGTCAGCCACGTGATGAGCAGTTACAACATCATTCAGCGCACACTGGACTTTGAGTGTCACGCGCCCAGACGATTGGGCCCTCTGGGCAATCTGGTATGTTTCATATTATTCGTCAAACTTGGCACGCTGGAATTTATGTTCGCTTCCCTCTAATCCCGAAGTGCCTTCACCTTAGCTTTCATGAGTAACAACCGCGCCAATTCGTGGCGTTTAAACAGCCCTATAGCTAATGCAGGAACATGCGCTAAGGTTAATATGTAGCCGTGAAGGGTACGGGCCATTTGAGTAAAATACCAATGGAAATGGGTGAATGATCAAAAGGTGAAGCTCAGGATGAGATTGATAATAAGATCAGGGATCACTGACCATCTATATATATATGGGGTGATGCCATAAATGACACAATAACTTCCTGAATTTGCCGGTGCATGTCGAGGTATGTGACAACCCATAATGGGGACTTCAAGACGACATCATTAAGGGGCAATAACTACGATCGGAAATGAGGACCTAGGGTAGAGTATGATATGACTATCGGGTCATTTGACAATTAACCCAATAGTCAGGGGACTAATGTTGATACATGAAAATGATTACCCCTTAGTAGGGCTAGGGAGTCCCTGAAAGGAGGACAAGCTCACCATGAAATATAAGGGACTTGGGAACTAAATCCCAAGTTCAATAAGACATGTCCATAGAGTGAATAGGACAAGGAAGGGATTTATGGAGAAGTTGAAGG
Source organism: Papaver atlanticum (assembly GCA_023531105.1). Lineage (NCBI taxonomy): Eukaryota > Viridiplantae > Streptophyta > Magnoliopsida > Ranunculales > Papaveraceae > Papaver > Papaver atlanticum. The sequence continues at coordinate 1,013,142 of JAJJMB010003724.1, read as the reverse complement.
CTATATTGGGAGGAATGGCAATAGTTGTAAATACGGAAGCTTCCATGACATGTGGCATGATGTCATGGAAGGAAGGGTTTTGGGAAAAGCCTATATAAGGAAGGACATAGAACGATGGAAAGCAAGTTCTCTCTCATTCTATTCTAGGAAAAGATGTTATCATTGTTATGGCTAGTTAGTATAGGGCCAAACTCATATTTACCTCTCAACAGCTTTCAATCCATCGGAGTTGTGTTTAGCATCTTTGATTTCATCATCATTATATGACTCTATGCCTCTAGGAACAGTAGCAGCTCCTTTTCCAACCATTGGAGCATTGTATCCTCTTAAAACAAGAACCCATGTCTGAAAGTCACGAGCTTGTAAGAAGGAACACATATCATTTTTCCACCATAAATAAATTTTCCCATCGAAGGTTGGGAGTACATTAATCGAGATTGCACTCTTGTCCATAATATAGATCGCTTCAAACACAAACATATTAGGTCTAACAGTGTTTTCCTGCTTTGATACCAATTGAAAACGCAGGGGATACCAAATACACCCAACTTTTTCATTCGGAAAACTGTATAGGCAAAAATTAATACAATAGCAAGTAGACCAACTGAATGATCCTTGAAAATGTGCATATAGAGTTTATATCTCAACATCTACTCAATTAGTATGTGTATAGACACAGGGTCCATGAACCTGATTGTTAAGCAGAGTACTTGGACGATCTCAAAAATTAATATCCAAGATCAATATATTCGTATCCAAATAATCCAATCGGAATTCTGCCAAGTGATTAAACTTGTTATCAATCTTTTAAGATACGAGTTCTATAAGAAACAAGTCTCGTAATCGATTATAATTAAGCGGACATATCTACTTAGATTGAATACGTACGAACCTGTGCAAATCCAATTATAAAGATAAACAATATAATGCAGAAAAAGGAAAAACACACGACACTAGAAATTTTGTTAACGAGGAAACCGAATAGCAGAAAAATCTTAGGACCTCGTCCATATTTGAACACCATACTGTATTAAGCCGCTACAGATACTAGCCAACTATCAGACTTCGGATTGGAATGTAGTTGAGACCGAATCCACCCTTTAAGCAATTCAGTTACAGTCGCTCTCCTTACGTCTCTTAAACCTCGCAAGGATCTACACAATTGATCCCCTTAGTTGACGTCCTTTATAGCCTAAGAGTTTCTTCAGGCTCTGTGAAGACTTTTGATACTAATCTGTTTCTAACAAATAATCCTATTTGATTTCCGTTTAGATCAAAGATCAAGGTGTGGAAATTTGTTTGCAATAGACAAAGCTAGCAAACCTCACCAATCCGGAACTTACGACTCCTGAAGAGCAGCCTAGATTCTTAACCACCTCTCAAGAGCAATCTTCAAAAGATCAACTAAGATCAGTTTTCACATATATATCTTGAGGAATCACAAAGTCTGAGACGAAGAGAACTTTATGATTTCTATCTTGCCTGAAAGAGATTACGAGAACCTCGACAACAGAAAATCAAGATCAGGATTCATGAACTATCAAGGTAAAGATAGTCGGACATGGCTTTACGAATCCCCAAAGTGAAGTCTTTTAGTCGTAGTCCTAATTAAGTTTCCAAGAGGAAACCTAAGTCAATAGAGGACGACTCTAGAATCAACTAGGACACAAAGTGTCAATGATTGATTCCCAGTTGAAAGAGCATCTTTATTTATAGTTTTTCCAAGAACAGGGGTTGCTTAGAATTCAAGCTAAGATAACTTGAGAATCAGGCAAACTCTATTCTTGAAAAAATACAGTAAAAGAATATACACTTAGGTTAGGTTATTGAACCGTGTATAATGACCATTCGGTTTGGCAAGTTATCCAAGGAACTAAAAATAATTTGATACTCATTCAAACACTTAATATTTTAATCATGATGCACACACATAAGTGTTTAAGTGATCAATGAAGTCTTAGAAATGTTTAAGAGAGTTCTAGTAATGTTATAAACATATTATGTAAATAAGTCTTTGAGCATTTAAACTAGGATAGTTGGTACAACGATTTTCCAACCGTATGGCTTGTTCACGAGTCAGGGTGCAACGGTTCGTAAACCGGGTTCACCAACCTTACAAGACTACCGAACTCAGTTGACAACGGTTCGTGAACCGGGTTCGCCAACTGTTAGCCTATATTATTCCAACTTTGAAAATTTCAGTTCGCCAACCGGGTTCGTGAACTGATCCCAACTGAACTTGCGGTTTGCGAACTGGTTTGCCAACCTTCCTGTATTTCTGAAACTCGGATATCTATGGTTTGCTAACTGATTTGCCAACCTACCCTGAGTAGAAATATCAGTAAGTTCAACATTTCTCTCTTATGATGTTTGAAACATTCTCAAGTGATAAAATCATTTGCATGGGCAATTTTCAATTGTTAATATTGTTAAGGATCGTTGAACATCTTTGCTTAGAATTATATTTCGAGATTTTTCACAAGAAAAACTTGACTCAAAACTTCTTCTTTGTAAATCTACTAGAAGTCATACGACATAGTCTCAATAGATAGAATGCTGAAATAGTGAGTAAAATAGAATGCTTCAGTCGTCACAAACCTGATACAGAAGTTCTCCAAATGTCTTCGTCGATCTTCAATCTTCAAGGGTGATGTCTGATACTCAACTACAAATTCTAACCTAGTCCAAGACTTGACTTAGTTTTGATCACTTAACAGTGACAACAAGCTTGAGATAGCAAAACTTGTGGGTTCAATCGAGCAGAATCCTCTAACATATTAGAATGGAAATTTCTCTCAAAATCCATTTTTGTTTATCCTATTAATTAATCACAACCCTGTAACATTTGACTTTTATGTGCAAAAAAACAAATAAGTCAAAGAACCGGAATCTAACTAGTACAAAAAAAAACGGAAAAACATTTTCTTATTTAAGATAACCCTTTTGTAGTACATAATTAGGTATAATAATTAGAAACACAATAAAAATTTCACTTCTAACCGCCATAAGATTTTGATTTTATCGAATTTCGATTTTTGTTAAGAGATGAGTGTAGGTTAAATTGTGTCACGAGTAACTTCTTTTTATTAGCTGAAATTACCCAAATGGTAAAGTTAAGGTTAAACTGAAAAACCCTTTAAATTAATGTTATTAACATTTCATATTATTTTTTTCAATTTCAATGATAAGTACAAAATTCCAACCAGGATATATGCTGGTGTGCCAAGTGTATGTTTTGGACAAATCTATTACCAAAAGACTGGGTTGCACAGACGCGGACGCATGGACGCGGACACGACACGACGCGGACGCTACAAAATTATCAAAAAACTAGGACGCGGACACGTATATACAGTAAAAACTCCATATATTAATAGCCTTGGGACTTCATAAAATTATTAATATATGGAGTTTATTAATATAGGGAGGTATACCAAAAAGAAATTGCTCGACAAGAAGCTTTAAACATGCTCGATAACTTGGAAATATTTTGGCTTCAACAAGAAGGTGCATATAGTAACGAGGTCTTACGCATATGGAAATCAGAAGATGCGATAACAATCCAAAAAAATACATCCTTTTCTCAAACAACTATGGATACATATTTTTCTTTATCTTAAATTTTAATGTAACAAGATCTATAATTTTCCGATTATGTCTATTATATTAATATATGGAGGTAATTCCTTATGGTGGGACTAGAAAAATCTATTAATATTAAAATGTTGAGTTTATTAATATTTATAACTGGCCCAAGTTGGGACCGTGATTTTTTATCAATATATGGAGTTTTTACTGTACATATTTTATTTATATATACAATCATGTATTTATATAGCAAAGTCAAGTGTTTCGATCCTAAAAGTTAGAAAATGATGCTACATGTGAATAAATTTCAAAAGAAAAGAAGAGATCGTATGTTTATACACGCCAAAGGTCAAGCAATCAATCACTATTAAACACATGGCACAATCAAAATGCATTATTAGAACAACACATGCCCAACCAAGGATATACGTGATGTCATTTCCAGTTACAAAACCCTAATAAAGACCTAAATGATTGATCTAAATGTTTGTCTTTCTTCATTTAGTTTATGATAGTAAAAATAAAGGAAGAAATTTAAATGAAAATGAAAATAAAAAAACGCTTCAAACCCGAATCATCAGTGCGTCCAAACCAGACTTGCACATTGGTGCGTCGGACACGCGTCGTGTCAGCGTCCCATGCATGTCTTGTGTCCGACGCGAGTCAGACGCGGACACGGCTCGAAAAATGCAGCGTCCGTGCAACCCAGCCAAAAGACAATAACATTTTCCTTCAACAATTTCAAAACTGGATTGATAAAGAAAGTAGACAATGTTGGTACCCTTATTTGTTCATACAAGGAGAATGAGAAAGGAGGGGGGAAAAAAAAAAAATATCTAAACCTAGATCAACTCTATGTTCTTACTACTAATTTAGTTTTCAGCCTATCAACTTTGACATGTATTGCAGCCCAAGCCTAAGAACTTCGACTCTAGGCAATGATCTAGCTGGCTTAATCTATAAGATGGCTCTGGCAAGAGGTTCCTTGTTTAACTCCTCTCTCATCTTTTTCACAGCTCGAATCTGATCCGCAAGCGACACTTCCTTTCGCAGTTTCTCTCTTTCTATAAACTCTAAATCCAATTTCTCGATCGCTGGTTTATTGCCGGTTGCCACCACTCCTTGACCATCAACAGTCTTCTTACGGCGAATCTAAGGTCAAAATAGAATTCACATCAATAAAAAGTAATCTTGACAAACATACAAGGTTCAGAAAATTGTGTGAAATGCTGGATCTTCTTATGCCAAAAAAACAACGGAGGACGAGAAGTTTTTGGCACAGCTGAATATGTGGGTGTTGGGGGCATAAACGCCAACACTGCATTATGTCCCCATCTATCACACCAGAGTCCACAAAATTGAACTCTTGTTGATTTAACCTGTACCTATGACTGATCCCAACTTGCTGCATGTTGGCGAGATTAGTAACTAAAAAATATTTATCTGGGTTTGAAGTACCTTCGTCAATTTTTCCTTGAGTTTTGAGCCCTTGGAAAGAGCCAGTAGTTGCTTCTCTTCTACTGATTTTCTACGTGTCTTTCTCTTTATTTCTACTCTGGGTTTTGATTTTTCTTCCCTCTCCTTTTCTATCCTCTCTTTTCTCCTCTGGGCAATTCTAGCCATCTTCTCTTCTCTTTCCTTCGCTGCTCTAGCTCTTCTTAGTTTTGCGATCTCTTTTTCCCTTGTTTTATCTGCAGTCAACTGAAGCTGTTTAAGAACCAATTCTTCTGTGATCTTTTCATGGCTATCCCAATTTAGTTCCTGTTGTTCACACCCGCCTAACCTAGCTGCCTCTGCAATTCTTTCGGCCCACTTCAAATAAAATTCATCCTTCAGTCTTTTCATCTGCAAGCGTTTTCTCCACATTTTCTTCTGAGCAATGCTTATTTTTATCTTGTTCTCCTCACTGCACAAATTGAAATCCAATTCTTATATCAAAAAGTAAATAAGCAAATGACTTTCTGTTACTAGTAGTAAATACAAAACGAGTAACAATGAGTTCAATTTGGTTCTGTTTCCCTGAGTATTCAACCAAGTCTACCCTGGCATACCAAGGCTGCTTATAGGTCTTCCAAAACTAGGAAAGTTTGCAGTATACAGCTCAAACAAGTAGCTCATTTACAAATTTCATCCCCTTGAATAAAAGAGGATTTTTTTATTTTATTTTTTGAATACAATATAATTCTTAATATAAGAAAATTACAAACCTATGAGAGCGGGGACACTCAGACATCTTCTTTCTGACCTGAAGATGAATGAAACACATTAAGAAATTACAAAGTAAATAGTAGCAGAAATGATCTGTAATTCAAATGTGGGACTGGAATTTGTTTGACAAGTTTCCCATCTGTTTCATGTAACAACAAATAACAATAATATTAATAGTTGTCAAAAACTATCTATAGTAGCTAAAACCTTGACTCTTCAACATCTAAAATGATAACCGTCAAAATTTGTTTCTTACATGACTTCACCTTGGGATCACTCAGTGCCTCTATGGTTCTTTGTTTGATCTTCTTACGAGTCTCTGCAAATTCAAATGTTGAAAAAATAAATATATTGTAATATAAAGAAGACACGAGGAGCTGGAATGAGAAGATATACCGAGCATTAAGATTCTAAGCTGACTTACCGGCACTGTGTTTCTTTCCTTTGTTCCATGGTGTTCTCCCTTTGTTTGCAAACCCTATCTTTCTCCGTCTTTCAGTTTCCTGGCTATCTTCATAATTAAAAGACATTAAATGGGAGTATAGTAGTATACACAACAATGGATAAGACTACATATAGGGATAAACCTAACCGTGTTTTCCAAAAGTGTCTCTCTTGTATTCTTGTTCCAGAGTAGTGGAAAATGTCAAAGGAGAACCAAGAGCAACAGACCATGCTAAGGCGGCATCTGTTGCTCTCCCATCAACATCCTGCACAAGCAACAGAACTGAATACATATTAATATTGAGTTAAGTTATGAGAATTAGATATTACACAAATAGGAAGACCAAGACTCTTAAGCACAGAAAAAGAGCAGTGGGCTACAGGATTGAAGTGAAGAAATTAAGGTTTCAGTAGATAGACCTGGTGGACGGCAAAACTTGCATTAACTCCAGGACCATTTATCTCTTTCCCTTGAACGTAAAGTCTTCTGACGGATGGACCCAAGCCCTTGGGGCACACAGCAATCACACTCACACTTTTAGGGAAATCATGCCCTAGGGACTGTAGGTGTCCAAGGAGAAATCCATGAGAGAGTCCAAGAATGCTGTTAGGTTTCATGTGGGAGCATATTTTCTCATAATTATCTGCCTGCAACATGTAAAGCAGAAATGCAATTTCAGAAAAATGGAAATCTAGCAAACATAGGGGGAATACACACAAGCATAGAACTTTCATAGACAAAATATACATGTGAACTTCTTGAGCTTATCAAAATGGTGTTTTGGTAACCTTTTGGTCCGAGCCCACCAAACATAAGAAACATATTTATTTATTTTTGTTCGAAGCTATTCGAATTGAACGTTAAGAATGAAAGTCAAATCCAGATTCGAGCACAAGCACAAAACCATGTATGTAAAAGAATACTGATTTTTCTTTTCCCCGAAACAAATACCATTGAATCCAGCGCATCTCGGACAATCTTAATTACCTGTGCAGAATCAGAAATCAATAGCAACACAAGATCACTCTCTGCTACTGTTTCATATATATCACCCAGAGTTCCAGTCTCCTCAGTAAAACCAACAGCACGTGCTTTAGCAAAAGAACGGGATCCCTTCCTCAACCCGATCTGCATCAATTATCAAATGATTAGATTGCAATATATAGAGCTTAGATTTATAGGTACTGATATGTAACGTCGATATGAAGAGTATAAGAAATATTTGTGTATGCCTCACCTTGACAACAATGTTAGACCTGGCTTCTGTAAGTGAATCCCTCAAGTTCTGAGCTTGTGCACATGCCTATGCATCAGTATGGGAATTAATAAGTTAAAAATTATATTATATAAACTAATATAAGGTATATCACCTTCTTTTTTTTCGCAGCAGAAATGGTGTGAAAGAGCTTGAAAACAAATTGACATTAAAGTATTTGGAGAACTAATTTAATTGCAAGATTACTTGAAACAGAAGAAATCATAAAGATTTAAGGGGTTCAAACTTCAAACATCGAAAGGAGATCATACCCAAACATTGCAACAATGTATTAAGTACTGAATTCACTTAGATACGTTATCTCAAAGTTGCCAACAACAACTTAATTGGTCATGTGCTATCGAAACTCTTTTCATGTTCTTCACATAATGGGATACTCAATACAAGCTTACTTTAACCAAACAATGAAGGACAACAAGCTAGTACAGAACTCTTATCGATAATGGTACATTTGGTAGGGAGGGAACTGAATAAAAAGCATAGTATTACTTTTTAACATTAATTTCTAATTTCGTGTTACATTAGGAAAAGTTGTTAAAGAATTGTAAGAGGAAAGAAGTGTCATTTCCTTTCCAGACGCTAAGGGTCTGTCTCACCCATTTTCTTACATTACTGATGCTAACTGGAGATGATTGCATGACCGTAGTCAAGAACATACGCTCTGCTTTCTTGTGTAGAGATAATGTGCTCCTACATGTAATTTAGGTACCAACGAAATAACACTTTTGCCTAAGATTATTACCTAACAACCACAAGGGCGTACACAGTTATATGAACACCAATGATACCCAAAAACAAGTTTGAATCCACATTAATGAAACACCATACAAATGAGAACTTTACCTGAGAACCCCAACCAATAACACCAATCTGCGTAATTCCTTTGAATGCTTCAGGCATCAAATGGAATAAATGCCTTCCTCCTCTCACAACATACTGCAACCAAAATAATCTTAACAATCAGCAATGATTAGAATTGACAAAAACAAACAACAAACAAACATGTAGAGTGCAAGAGAGAGAGGACAGACCTCGTCATTTCCAGCAAGAGTGACCTTCTCCTTGTAAAACACAGAGGTTTCAAAATCAAGAGCAGTCAAACGTTTAGTATCGGGAACTGAAACCATCATACGAGATGCAAGAAGAGATGACCCAATAGGGAACGAGACATTATTGTTAGAAACACGAATAAGAAGAAATTTTAAGGTTTTAGAAGATGAAGAAAGAAACCCTACTTTAAAACCCAAAGAAGAAGAAGAGGATGTTGAGTGAAGTAGTTTTAGGGTTTTAAATGAACAAGAAGAAGCTATGGATGGAGTGGAAGTTCCCATGAGTAACAGATTCTATTTGAGAATTAACCAAACACAGTAAGTACATCAAAGGAATTCAAATCAGCGGAAATGAAACCGAAACGCATCCATAATCACACGAATTTCATCTGGATAAGTTTCTCCTGCAGTTCAGTGCGGATACAGTGGTTACTTAATCCATAACTCCTCCTCTTCTATATTTTTACCTCCCTTGGACTCTTCTATATGAGGTAATAAAAGGATTCAAACTTTTAACTTAGACTCATTGATTGCAGGGCCTGAGGGATTGTTGGGGGGAGCCAACTGACTCGCACAGTCTATTTATATGTACTCCTGCTCCAACTACAGGATTTGGTAAAGTGCATGATCGCACTCAACGATTTTAAAACCTTGCTATAAGGCACTTTTTCTGAAATTCTCATCTCGTCTTCTCATTTATTTTCACAATGTCTTAATAAGTGATCAAACAGCTTATCTTTCTAGAGAATGATCTTTTTGTTACGTCGATCAAGAACTCAGTTCTTTTGATCTTTTTGAAATGTTGATCAAGAACTCGGTTCTTTTGTCTGCATTAATTAATGATGACTCATAATGCACTATTCTTGTAACGTCATTGGGGATTTAAAGATTACTATCAATACCAGATAACTGCTTCAAAAAATATATATATATACCAGATAACCAAAAAAAACAAAAAAAAAGAATGAACGAAGGCTGCACTAAAAAGTTAAGGAAAACAGGAAAAATAAACACATTTTCCCCGATCACAAAGGGTAAAAATTGATCCATTTTCCTTCTAACAAGACCGGGACCTGTAGGTATGACCCAGCATCTTGGTGCGCCAACTCCTTACAAGGTCGACCCAAAAACCCTAAACTGCATGACCCACTTGAAAGTAACCATACCAGCATTTAATTCTACAACATGTACATATTATTATGATCTCTTTCATTGGGTGGTGATTTACTGTCCAAAAGAACGACTACCTTCTTACTTTTTCTGAGTTTTCTTTCTCCGGAGTACTAGAATATTTCCTCACAGTAGTAGAGATGATTTCAAGTTCTTTTTCTACAAAACTTGGAACTGAACCCTCTGAAAGTGATGGGAGAGGCCCAACAACACGACTCTTACCATCATCCAAAGTGGAGTTTACAACGGTACTATGATCACCAACACAAAAACTTCTTATGGCTCCTGCCTGCCTCGGAGAACCTGGTTCTGTATCAGACAAACAACCCTTATATTAAAACCCTTGCACAACTGGGAGAAATAAGATTAGTAGGTGAAATTTATTGTGCAACAGAATTTTGAGTTAAAGTTCATTCACCCCAGATGCCACTTTTATTCTGAACTTGCCTTATATGGTAACTAACCTAGTTTGACGATTTAGATTCGCACTTATAGCAAAAAATAATAGGGGATGATGTTTTAGCTCTCAACCATGGTATGACTCATTGATTCCCTGGTCACCACGTGAAAGATTATATATCTAAGTACATATGACTATTGTTGCTCTAAAATAAAATTTAAACAATGTGGGCAATCTTTTTTCAAAAATGAGGAAAACAGGAGAAAACAAACATCTAAATTCTGATAAATGAAGATCGGGGTAGCCCAGGGTTGGGTAGCTAGCGGACCAACAAACTAAAAAACAAAGAAAAAGTTAGGTACCTGAATATTTAATCTTGCAGGCATCTTTCTCATACAAGCTCTTTCTAAGCAATATTGTTCCTGGAAATATCATGAAGTTGATGCTGCTTAACTGCTTCTTTTCTTCATCTTCCATGGGTATAAACCCGAAGCCCTCTGTCCAAGTATCCACCAAACTAGGAATTGCAGTTATTACCAGCATTTTAACCTTGAAGGATATCAACAACTGCAAAACATTGATGCAAACAGTTCAAAAAAAAAAAAAAAAGGAAGTGGCCTCCAATAGAGACAATAGGGGGTTCAAATCCCATTAAAAAGACAACTATTCTTGCATTACAAAATGGAACATCCTGTGCGCCCAAGGTGGGTAATTACCCTTTTATTTAGTGACAGTGTTTACCTATCTGGGAAACATGTTGTAAGACCTCAGCAGCATTGCTCATGAAAGGTAGGAAATAAAGGTAAGTTAAAGGTATGCAGAAAAACTACCTCTTCAATAGCATTTAAGAGGCGCCGACACATTCCCTGCCGACGATGGTCGCTACAAGTTGCGATAAGAGGCATTTCTGCCACAGTGACTCCATGCACCCTGCAAAGAATATGGGATGATAATGCCGAAAAGGTAAGGACTGAAATAATGTTTTCTTGAGTAAAATACGAGGAGGTAAAAGAATTTTATTCAGATATATCCACATCTATGAACGGATGTCTCACACCGAAACACCAATGTTAAAGAAATCATTGTTTTCTCTTCTAAACAAAGGTCCAAATTTGATGTGACACAAATTCAGATGGATCTTGCATAGACATGAATATCATAAAATACAAGAAGGGCAGCAACATTGCTGTCAATGAATTACATAAAAGTCAAATAGTACCTGACAGATGCTACAGATATAACCTCGTCCCCCTTCTCTAAAACCAAGGTGTAAAATCCTTGATAATTTAGACGTGCGAAATCCGATCTACGAATCAATACAAAAGAGTCAATTTTCAATTTGCATGTCATAAACTAACGCAGCAACAACATAAAACTAGGTGCAAAAACATTAATTGCCAAGAGGTCATCCACTAAACATTAATTTGCACTACAAGCTCTTCAATAATAGAATCCAACTCAAACTAGCACAATAGCAAAATCTGGCACTTAAAGAGTTTTAGCATTAAGTGCAAAGAGGTCATCCACTAACAGCTCTCCACAGAAGTTCCTGAACTTAGAACTTGTCTTTCATGTGATTTTTATTCATTTGCAGAACCAATCAATGCATATCTCCTAACTAACTAAAATGACTCATGACCAGTTCTAGATGCAAGAGCTTTAGGACAAAAAGAGGAACCAGTAGAAAGAAATTATAGCAAAGATAAATAGTTGACTACAACCAGTTGGAAAAGAATCTGACTGACAAGAGTACTCGTTTGTTCTTTACAACGTAAAAGTAGAGACTAACATCTAGGGGCCATTCTCAGTGTCTAGCAAGAAAGATGCAGAAAAACGAAAATTATCAGCAACCAAAACAGTTGAAACAAACATGTTCAGAGAAATTCCTCACCCCCAGTTGTATATGACCTGCGGTATCATATCTACGCCCGTCCTTGGGTCAACCATGGGAACAAAACATTCCTCCATGATTGTAAGAGCAACAGCTAATTTTGGGTTGCACTCTGCCATCAGTGCAAATTTCTGTGCTGAAGGAACTTTTTGGTCGCCTTGGATACATCTAAGAAGTGTCCAGGAATAGCCACCATCAATATGATTCAAATTTCCAATCCGAGAACGAAGACCTGTGAAAATCTGTATGCACCCATTAACAAAGTTTCCTAAGCGAAGACAAGGTAAACCAACAACGAGTGACGGCATTAGGAATGGCAGCAGGATAGAAATCATTTTACATGTTGAAACTCAGATGAATCCCATTTATCTAAAGTTTGATTAATAAAACAGGATATTCAGAATCGCTGAAGGATAATAAGTTACCTGCTGGCAGTTAGCTCCACAAAACCATGCGTCAGAAACCTCTTTAAAGGTGCCACTTTCTTTCGCGCAAGTTCCATGATCTGTTTAAGAAAGTAGTGAGTATCAGTAACGACATTTGTTTAACCTACCACTTTGTGTCGACATTTGTTAATGTGCACAAAAGTAACGGAAAAAACAGACAGACAGTAGATTAACCATCACCGGATTAAGTCTACATATTATCTACAGTGACACCATATAGTTGAGATTAAAAAGAGAAAGTCATGCAGAATTAAGTATTATGTTTTTATAATGTGCATCCTACATGAGTATTCAGAGTTCAAAAGAAATAGAAGATAATTATACCTCCCAACAATTCACCTTCAGAGAGAATATTGTCATGAGAGATAAAACTTTACATAAATAATGCAAAGACAGCACCAACGGTAACTATAAGATATTTCTTGTGTAACAGTGATACCGATATGAAAATTGGTATGGGTACTGATACAAGAACAAAAAACTAGGAAACGGGTACCATTAAAAAGACTACAGCAGAATAGAAATCAGGCTTGGAAGCTATAAGCCAAAAGACTTCAAAGATATTAGCAGTCAAATCTAAACTAACTGGTTGATTTTGAAATTTGTTGGGCTAAAACCTAGATTGAGGAATGCTCATTAGGGTTCTCATTTCACTCTCACACATCAGCCACCGCAGAACAACAAAAGAAATGAAAGAAACGAAGCTTAAATAGCTTCCTCTTCTTGACTTTTCTTTCGTGTTTTTTCCTTTTTCTCTGGTTTAGCTAAAGTGTTCAACCGTGTTGACACGCTTGCCGGTTTAAATATGCATCCCTAAGGTTCCAAAATATTCTTGCCATCTCGTTGTTGCATAGAATAATCCCAGGAACAACGGATGGATGGAGTTACCAGATATTCATCCAAAAGTTAAGAAGTACGACACTTTGTATTTCAATATTTTCCCTTGTAGACGTGTATCTACGTTGGTACCTGTACTAGACAAACGGGCGCTTAGCTCCGCTATCAATTGAAGTTAAATGCTTTCACAACTTAATTCTATGATAAAAGTACACGAAATGAAAGAGAAGAAGAAACATGGTTCATTTTTCTTCTATATAGACATGAAGGTAGCCATTTTGGTTAATTATGAAGAACATATACCATTAATCAGACCCTAAACTCCATTGTCTGCTTCCTACTTTTCATACACGTATCGTTGTTACACAGAGAACTATTTGTATAAATAAATAATAGTTCACTTTTTCCTCTCTTAATTTTTTTTTTAAATAACTTACCCGTGCTTATAATATGCAAATATACAGAATGAGCAAATGAAGAGACAACAATATTAACATGCATTCAACAAACATGTAGAATTATTGAATATAGAACTTACATTTATGATCACACTGTGAGCATTTTAATACACCAGGAGATGTTGAAGCTTCGAGTTCAATTACCAGGTCACCACAAATGTGACAAGTGCAATTCCAGCAATACCAACTACCTTCAGGAAATTCCTAGAAATAAAAAGTAGACATATCAACGTGGCATATATATTAATAAAGATGAAAAACAAATAATACGAAAAAGTCAACATCTTTATCAAGCCAGTATGAAGATTAAGAATATCATGCACAATTAACAGATAAAGTTTCATGTGTTTCCTCACTAGTGATAACAACAGCAAGCTGCTAACTTGTTGCGCAGAACCACATTATATACCAACTTAACAATATTTGAAAATGTATACACCAAATCAGCTTCTTACACGGAATTGGCAGGAAAAAAATCTATATGATTGGATAATTAAGTGTGAAGTAAGGTTCTCAGAAAGTATCTAGCAAAAGACAAACCTGTGCAGACAAGCACGCCTGATGATAAGTAGAAGGGCAGTTATCACAACATATCAATACACCTCCATCACCACAATGTCCACATGTATCATCACTCTGATCCCCCTCGTCACCTTCGGCTGCTCTTTGTCCATCTTTTCTGACTTTGTATTCAGCTGACCAAGCCTCAAGCTGGCACAGGGTAAACGACTTACCCGATTCCAGGAAAAGATTCAAACAGGGTTTGTACGGCTTGAAACCAGCATGAACCTTGAAGTCGATAACAGATAAAACTCTATCACAACACTTACAAAGGATACCATCCTTAGTGACCCAGCCATCTTTAATCACTGTATCGCCCTTTGGGCTTAGATAGTGAACCACATCATTAACAGATATAACACCGGAATCAATTAGCCAGCATAACACAGTTCTTGCTCCTGAGGATGACCACCTCCCTTCGGTGTAGTGCTTTCCACCTCTCCCAGGACTTCGCAAGAGTAACTTACAACCGCCTTCCTTACGCTTCTGTTTTCTCAAAACTGACGATTTCCTGCGTTTTCGGGCAAACTGCTTGCGGTTAGTGCTGAGGTCTTTGTTTATTATGATAGATGCAAGCAAGAGATCATCATCATCTATCTGGCACCCACGCGATCTCTTTCTTCCATTTTTTTTGTCAACTTCTGATCTTCCCAACCTGGTGACTTTACTATAAGAGGCGTTTTTAGAACCACTGCAGGTGTGTACCAAAGCTCCATTGGTCTGCCTCAAGGAATTGGGCTTCTGTTGATCCTTTACATCACCCAAAACTGATACTTCGGAATTATTATGCTTATATTTAGGTTTTTTTAACTTAGAATCTGTTGCTAATTGGTTCTGGGAAAATCTGACAGACGAAGAACTTTTATGTTTTTGTTTTTCACAGTTAAGCATCTCAACTTCCTTCTGACGCTTACTGGATAATCTAGTCACTTTAATTTCGGACAAGCTTTTACACTTCTTGTGCCTCTTCTTTGTCAGCCTAGTCCCTGTTATTTCAGATGTTGGGTCCACCTTAAAGTTTGAAGCTTCAGAGCCACTGCAGCTCTCATCATCACGATGCTCGGATTGTTCAAAGTTCTTTCCCGCATTTTCAGGAATTGCTTCAGCAGGTGTAAAAATTTCCACTGCTTTCTTACCACCTACTTCGTTTTGCATGCCCAAATTCAGATCAAATGGAATTGACTCAACTTCATCTCTAAATTGACTATTATCATATATAAACTTAACTTTAGTTTCCTTTAGATCTTTGGAGTTTGATTGCTCTAACTCCAACGCCGTAGAACCTTGAGCCAAATCATTACCCAAAGAGCCTCCTGGAACAGAAGAAGTTGATCTTGGCATGACAAATTCAATACCATCAGCATTAACAACTTCAGGTAACACACCTTTCACGGTCTTGGCCTCTATCCTTCTAGTAGTCTGTTTAACAAAGCTTGAAAAACTTAACCTGCCATCTTGCTGAGTGGGCACAGCCTCAGTCTCCGTAGCCACTGAATCTACAGTTTCGATTGGAACATCATACAGGAAACTATCTATATGGCTATCTGAAGTATCTGGTCCCTGAACCGGTACATAACTCTGATTTGAGCGTTTAATTTGGTCACTAGTGGTTTCTCCGATCGGATTTAAAGCCACAACCATAGGATCTGTTACCATACATTTATTTTGTTGCTCTTTTAAATAAATCGAAACACCTGTCAAAGCTTTTGCAACCTGTTTCTTTCTCTTTTCACCAACTACAGAGAAATTTTCTTGGCTATCTTGTTCAGTCTGAAGATGCAGATTGTCACCAGACACCTTTGTGCTACCTGATTTATTATGCACGGACACCGAACCCTTCAATTGCTTGACCTGGTCTTTAACCCCAACAAACTCTTTTCCTGACTCTATATCCTTTCTATCTTTCAAATCTGAGACAACAGTTGTGGCTGCTTTGACTGGTATGCCCTTCCTTAAGCTACCAATCTGTCTGTTAACCATCACCACTGTAACAAAAGGATCCAGAAGACTCCATTGATGAACCAACGCATACGAAGCTTCCATTTGACTGCAATCCTCTTTCTCAAAATTTATCAGTGTGTCTAATAAGTTAGAGCCGAACTCTTTAATATTCATCCACTGTTTCCCGTTTTCTTGCCGTATCATCTTGTAATTACCAGCAAACAGACTCTCACCAAATAAGTTCCAGATTTTATAAAATGCAGTAAAGACTTTCCCAGTGGGAGACTTATAAATTGTATCCACATAGGGTTTGTTTCCTATCTGCTTCTTCTCAACTGCCCAACCTGCTGCCTTAAGTAAATAGTTGACATGGCCACGTAGACGTGAGTATAGATCCGTTAAAGATTTATTTGACATATTGGTTTTAATTGCATCTGAAGTAAAAGGAGAGGATTCCAGAGATTTTTCATGGACAGGTAAAAGAGGTACAGATGTATGTGCAACAGATGCATCCCCCAGCAAACACTCGGGTACAATGCTGTGCTGAGAAACAGGAGATGTGATTGCTGTACTTTTAGTAACTTGATTCCCGCACTTACTTTTAGAGGCATTCCCATCACGAGCATGACCTCTTCTGCTTACTTCTTCAAGCCGTGTATGCAGGTAAGTACTACATACAAAACCTTGACTTGATGATTCAACCAATGGGCATGTTTTGGTTGGATAATTGTTAAACAGGTCTGCGGACTGCAGGCTAAGCACAATTTCCTTCGATGAATTCAATTGAACTGGAGCCTTCTCTGGAATAGGTAAATCACCATTGGAATACTCGTTTCCCGGAGCAGAAAGCTCGCCTTCTGACCGCTTCATTCGCTTAGCAGAAGTATCGTGATCATCTCGTGCAACACAGACACTATAGTTTTGGGGACCGCATCCAAATCCAGCAATATTTTTGGTCACAAAACAACCAGAATCACCAACAACATTGTTGCATGAATCCTCCATAAAGGAAGTGGAGGATTGAGTCGTCACCACCGAATTATCACTATTTGAATTAAGTGATGCTTTGGTAGGTCTAAATCCCTCAGCTTCAGAATTACTAGGTCCAGTAATGCCACACCTCTTGGAAGCACCTCCTGTAACGTTTCTTCCATAGAAAACATCCATGAAAATCTGGTGCTCTTGATTTGATCCTTCAAAGTCATCCTCAGACAATACATCAAGTTCTTTGCAATACAACATATTTATCAGCTCTTTCCAATCCCAAACCAGCTACTGCATTACACTCTCTCTTATGGGCAAGATATCCATCCCAACTTAAGGAGAAGATCTAAAACCACTTAAAAAGCCAGAGAATATAATAACCCACTTCACAGTCTAGATCATCCAAACATTGCCGCAAAATCTGAAACAAAAAAATAACCTAGATTACATACCTTCAATAACCCACTTCCAGCTTAAAAATATAATTTCATCATTAATCCTAGTGATTTCCCCTTGCTAAACATATCCGGAAAAAGGATCCAGAAATCAAAAATTTCAAAGAATCAGCACAAATCACTGTATTCATCAACAAACAAACCCGGGAACCCAAAATGAGGAGAGAAAAATCTCTCTATAGAAATCCAAGAAAAAAATTATCAAATATCTGGATGTTCTAGAACTACATTATTCAATTGCAGAGGTACAGAGTGAAAACATGATAGGGGAAGTGATAAATCAACCAAAACTAAGATCATTCACCACCAACAACAATATTATCAAAACTTCATAAAAACTTTACACTAATCTTCACAATGTTGTACAACTACATTACAGATTTACAAACAAAAATCAAAGAATCGAGCTAGAATTTCACCTTCCAAATCGCAATCCCTCTTTTCAGCCATAAACTAGGGTTATTGTTTCTCCAGTAGTAGTAATCGAAATAGTTTCTTGCCTTGGTTTAGCTGAAGAACAGGAGAAGAAGAACAGAAATGACCTTATGCCCTTGTCTTCATCGCCCTTATTAAATCCCTAAAAGTTTTCCTCACAAAAAAAAAAAAAAAAAAAAAAAAAAATATTCTCTCTCTGTCCTAAAAACTACGTTTTTTTGGTATTTTATGACACTATACAATGTACTTACTACTCTCCTCACTCTGAAAACCCTAGTTTTACACCATTGGATCTTTCGTTTTGCTACATCTCGAGGCAGTATTACCGGGATTTGGTTACGGAACTTTTCAAATTATGTGAAGAAATCTCGCTTAGAAATTATTTATTTTTTTCATTGGAAACATGTTTGTTTATGTGGGTGTTTTTCGGCCTACACTTTTATGCTTTGTTAACGAGGTTTTATTATTAAAAGCAGTTTCAGAAACATAATTTTATAATGAAGGTACTTCTTGTCTTTCAGTTAAAAAATATAAATCCCATTTTATTAGTATCAGCAAAAAGAGGATGAGTTTCTTTTGAGGAAAGATAGAACGGATGAAACCTTTTTTTGTGCATTTTCTCAATTCATGGTTTGGTGTTCATTGCCATTGATAATTGGATTACATGCTGATGACTGAGGTTAGTTTCCAAAGTAGAAATGTAGAATGCATGATTCAGATGAAAGTTTCTCACCGCGAAACAACGGTTTAAAATTCAGTTAATTAAAGGATTATAATTAATAGTAATATGTTAATAGATTTGGCGCGATTGAACGTACATACAGTTGTATTTCGTATAATGGTTCGGTTCGACAATTGGTTAACTACTGAATCTGGTTATGATACATCACGTACAAATAAAGCTTTAGCTTATTGTGACTATGAGTGTAAATTCTTATTTTGTATGTCTGCAGCAATATTGAGATATAATGCAAGAGGCAATAGCTTAATATAGATTGTTGGTAAGAAGATGAATTTTGGGAAAGATATGATGTTCATGAAACCGCATTACTTGAGTACTAGTTTCGAATTTATGGCTTTTTTCCTTTAAAGTTATAGATTGGTGCATGATTGTTCTAGTGTATCTTACTGGTTTTATTATGCTATGTCATAAATGTTTTCTCTGCCCGCCTGAACCCAACTTTAGATCAATAAAAAACAAGTAGAAATTAACATTTAGTCCCATTTATAGTGGGCTTTGGACGCTCTAGTCCATCCACCCTAAGCCCAAGACGCTTTAATCCAAAAATGTCATGTGTTTTACAGTTTCGTCCAAATCTTGACGAGTTAGTCCAAATCTGGACCGTTCCAGCGATTTCTGAGTTTTCTTAATACCAGAACTGACCTTCTATCGATTCTGTATATAAACAGTGCTTTTTGAATTTTTTATTTTTTTTATCTGAGATTGAGACTGTGAGAGAGCGAGACAGAGACAGATCGAGAGAGAGAGAGAGGTGAATCTGATTTCAATCGTTTCTCCAGTAGAATTCATCTTCTGGTTAGTTTGAAAGTGTTCGATTTGTTTGATCTCAGATTTGTATTCACGACAGATTTGGAGATAGATCGATCCAGATATAAATTTCGGAGGTGAGATTCATAGAGGTTAGGTTGGATTTGATTGTTTCTGCAGCAGAATTCAACCTCAGGTTAGTTTTCTTTTGGTTGTACGATCTGTTACATCTAATTTTTAGGTTTGTTTCTGATTAGTTTTTTATGAGTTGATGATATGAATACGATCTGTTACATCTTATTGTTTGTATGATCTTGATTTGATTTTTGTTATATCTTAGCTTTTGATTCTCGTGAAACGATTTTTGTTTACTGTTGTTTGATGATGATTTTAGTTTTATGATGCATGATATGAATCGAACTGATATTAGATCATAGGCTTCTGATTTATTCAATTATGTGTTCCAGTAAGGTTCTGAATCTTATATCTTCGATTAATCGATGGAGTATTTGATTTAGGTTTACTGTTATTTGATATTTTGGCTTTGATTAAATGTGTACTTTCCTGTACACTGTTTACATTATGGTTATTCAAATCAGAAATTGTGATTTGAAGCTTCAAATGTTTATTATTATTTCTTTTGTAATATGTAGGGGTATCAAACATGTCTGAGAAGATTATTCATGCTGTTTTGAATCATGGTGAGCATTCTGCTGCTTTTCGTGTTAATACTTCGACAACCGTAGATAAATTGAAGCATTTCGCGTGTAAGCAGTGGAGGTCTTTGTCTTCTGGGAGTATACGTTTCAGCTATATGGATAATAATCAAGTAGTTTTTGTGTAAGGTGATATACAACTACAAGGTTTAATTGCTCTTGTTATTGTTATTAAGAATGAAGATTTCTATTTGAGTGTGGACGTGATTCTGAATCATACTTCTCGTTCTAAGTCTGGTTGTAGCACTAGTTCTGGTTCTAGTACTGCAAATTCTTATGTAACTGAAAGTCCTAAGCTTGTAAGGGTGGTAGATCATGATGCAGACAAGGCCAAGCCTCTGATTTGTGATGAATAGATTTATGTTTTTGACAAGATTGGTAGAGAATTTATGGGTGGTGTTAAAGCTGTTAGGCTTGTTGTTGATAAGTACAAGATGGTTACTGGTTACAAGATTATTACTTTTAAAAATGACAAGACTCGTTTTACTTCAAAGTGCGAAGAAGTTGGTTGTCGTTGGAGGATTCACTTTGGGCCTGTGAATGGTGACATTTCTCGGTTCGTGTTGAAAGATGCTAATGTTCTTCACAGGTTAGTGGTGTTCTTGTTTTTGTGATTCACGTTACTTATTTTTAGGCTTTTTATGTGTATGTACATAGTGGTGGACATAGTTGTGCACCTTTTTTCAGGCTTTTTTATATGTACGTCCATAGTGGTGTATATAGTTGTGCACATTACTTATTCCAACTTTATTTTTGTAGTTGTGGTGTTGGTTTGAGGTTGAAAAGTCCTGCGGTGACAACCAAGTTAGTCAAGCATTTGCTCGCTGACAATATAAAGGGGGACCCTAGTTTAAAACCCAAACAGATCGTGTCACTTTTAAAAAAGACTTATAGGTCCAATATTAAGTATCACCATGCCCGTAGAGGGAAATAAGCCGTACTTGAACAACAGTTTGGTGATGACGAGAAGTCTTATAGCGATTTATCTTGGTATGTCAAAGCCATTGAGGAAACTAATCCTGATAGCTATGTGAAGTTTGAAGTTGATCATGGAACCAGAAGATTTCAGAGGATTTTTATTTGTTTCGGTGCTTGCAAGCATAGCTATAGGTATCTTAGGCCCATGATTTACTAGGTTTGGCGAGATTAAACGTACATACAGTTGTATTTCGTATAATGGTTCGACAATTGGTTAACTACTGAATCTGGTTATGATACATCACGTACAAATAAAGCTGTAGCTTACTGTGACTATGAGTGTAAATTCTTATTTTGTATTTCTGCAGCAATATTGAGATATAATGCAGGAGGCAATAGCTTAATATAGATTGTTGGCAAGAAGATGAATTTTGGGGAAGATATGATGTTCATGAAACCGCATTACTTGAGTACTAGTTTCGAATTTATGCTTTTTTTCCTGAAGTTATTTTAATATTTTTGGTGCATGACTGTTTTAGTGTATCTTACAGGTTTTATTTTGCTATGTCATAAATGTTTTCTCTGCCCGCCTGAACCCAACTTTAGATCGATAAAAAACAATGGCACCAAAACACTTCCATTTGTGGGTGCACAATTCAAATAATAGTTTCTTCCGGCTAAGTATACTAACGACACAAAATTCAAACATTTAAACTGAAAACATTTAAGGGTATGTCTTCCTGCATCTCCTTGAGTGCTTAGTATATTGCTTTTTTTTCTTTTCTTCTTCGATTAATTTCAGTTTTCCAGTATATCAACTTATAATGGCACCAAGATTTCCATTTTCCCATGCACGCAATATTATTTTTTCCCTCCCGCCTGATATATTCGAAGCACACTGAGATATTTGGGGACTGAAATATGTTGCAATTGGCATTATGATAATCAACAAGGACTTTATAAGCAAGTAAAACGAAACAATTTACGTGTCGATCGTGATATAGCTAGCTAGTGTGCCTTCTATTGTTGTTTAGTCTTCTTATCATTTCATACTTTCCTAAAATTCCAGAACTATTTCATAAGCAAGCATATGCGATACTGGTAACACAGACAAATTCATCTCTGCGTAGACATTTTAAAAAAAAAAAAAAAAAAAAAAAACTAATAATTTCACTTGTAGAAGCGTTTGCAATATTTTGTAATGACTAGCAGGCTAGTCGTATTTGATAGGGTTACATGCCTTATCCGTGACTTGATCCTATATGTGAACTCAAGCCAGTTAGCATTATGCATAAATTGTTGTAGATAACATCTGAATGTGAGAATTGAAGACTCTAGATATGATCAATTGAGCTAATAAATCTAGATTTCGATCAAATAAATCTCTAAAATAAGGCAAAAAAAAAAAGGTTTACTTGGCAAGCATACAGACACACATAATTAGTAAACTTGCACAAGAAAATATGGATAAGATATTTATTTTCTTAAAAGCCTTGACCCCTTTACGGAAGCTACCTACATATCCAAATAGGGATCAAACATTTCACTGACAACGTGTTTTCATTATATTGTCAAATATGAAATAGTTGATAGCAGAATGAATTGGGCAAAAGAATCCCCATTAGGATATTGGTGCTTCTTAGATGTTGACTTTTCCATTCTATTCACGCCCTAATACTGTCTCCACTCTCCATGGTTCTTTTTAGCATACTTGTTCCCCTGCTTGTTTTTAGCAATAATGTTTCTTTTTTCTTGTTTTTCATATCTAGCAGGACCATCACAATGTTTCCTTTTAGCAGCTTCAAGTTTTGGCTCTTGAATTTCATCGTCATGTTTTCTCTGGAGTTGAGCAGAAAGGTCCTGATAAAGATTGATCTATGGATTTGATGCTTTTTCAGTCAAATCTTATATGTTAAACTTAGTAACCCCTCTGCTGTTACTAACCCTATTATGCAAGAATGTGACAGCCAAGCTATGTTTTATAAAAAAAATTATGGAATCTAAATATGTATCAAAAAACTAAGCTTTTCATTTGGAAATGTTTAACTAATTTGCTACAACTAAGAGGTACTCTAGCTAAATTTGTTACTATAAATGATAAATGCATTTTTTTTTAATCTTGAATTTGTAACAGTAACGTACTTATTTGTAGATTGTCATTTGAATAAAACAATTTGGGATCTGCCTCCTCAACTTATCATATTTGACAATACAAGCAGTTGAAATGTCTTCGAGGGTATTACAAGGTTTGATATGATGTGGACAATCAGGAATATTTATGTTGGTGATTGCAGCTACTAAATGCCGGTACATCCGGAAAGAACGTTGTATCAGGATTTTTCAAGAAAAGATGGTCATTATTCAGAGACATTTACAGTTTTAGGTTACGACTGAAACAAATATATCAACTAACTTAACCATTATTGGGGTCTTGGGTTACACCGTTATGTTCATTAATATTTAATTTTGACGCTTTATGAAAAGACTCTAAATTTAGTTATGAAGTGTTAATTTCTGATGATACAAGTAAGTGCAGAGGAGCATGTGAAAGCCCATCTTCAACAACTTCACCAGATGCGACAGAAGTTATCATCCTCTAGAGAAGGTTAAATGGACAACTCAAGCAAAATTCCATAACTTATATGTTGAAGGAGATTGTACAAAGGTTATCAATTATATGCTAGAGATAAACATGAATACGAGTATCTTAAATCAGGCAGATGCGGTCATTGTAGAGTGCAGTACTTTTTGGGTTTCAAATTCATATGAAGAACTGGAAATCATGTGCGACTGAAATTTTTGACAAAAAAAAAAAGGTTTCAAAAACATTAACATTTGATAGTCCTTGTACCCAAGTTAATAATTCAGTCTATTTATTATTATACTATTTATTATAGTATAATAATTCAGTCTAATGCTAGGAATTTAATAATTCCAAACTCTACTATTAATGTATGAAATATAACTATTGATGCTAATGATACTTTTACAAGTGTTCTCTCTCCGAGAAATGTTCCCGGGGAACCTAGAGTATTGGATAGTAATACTTTTTTATAATATACGGTATCGATTATTTCTTGAAAAAACAAAAGACCTAAATTCACGGCCAAATTAAAGGCGAATCAAAAGCATTTTGCCACTTTAAATCGTACATATACATGGAGAGGTACTAGTTAATTTAAGTCATAACCCAAACAAATGAAAAGCTTTACAATTTCTAAAATATGTAAAACAAAAACAAACACCCGGTGTACTCGTATTTTAATAGCATGTTATTTGCACATGACATCCTTTCAGCAATAAGAGCACCTATGCCAGTTTCATGTTTTTTCGATAGTTGTTCATATTGCATATATTCAGATTTCATTAATTGTTGTGGCATGTAGCTTAGCACAAAACTAATCGCGAGAATAACTAGTTGACATCAATGGTATTGTTAGTAGCTATAATTATAATAGAAAATAGTGTTTACCCATGTATGAAACTAGTAACTACCCGCATTATTAAGCATTGTTATAATTATCACTAAATGTAAGATTTTGTAGGTTTGTCAATCAAATATCATTCTGGTTTCGTCATTTTATATTTATCTGAAATTTCCTTCCCCAAATACTTTAGCTTTACAAGTTTAAGTGTGTCTCAAAGACTTGGGAATGCCTTCATTTTAATCGTTCTTTCATGAAGTTGTATCTTGATCAATCAAAGGCAAAACCTGAACTTCTCATCTTCACCGCCTCAAGTGATTCCACCAGCATTTATTTAGTAAAAGATGGGATTCAAAGCGGTGAACCCATTCTTAAAGCCAAGATCCCGTGGGCTGTTCCATGTAATGTGTTAATTCCCGTAGACGGTCTGTTTTGTTTCATTAGTAGCGAACATCGTTATTCTTGTTGTGTTTATAACCTTGCAATGCGTCAAGCGAATACCTGGGTTAATGATGTGTTTTGTAGTTGTAGTGGTAAAAAGATTCGTTACTCGAACTTGTGAAGGATTTTTTTAGACTTAAATTTTAAAACTAAAATAGCAAACTCACTAAAAATTATAACAAACGCAGACAAAAGATGTTATCAATATTAAAAGAACACTGAGGCCAAGATTCCACTATTTTCCAAGTTCAAAGTGATTAAATCCAATATTTATATTTATTCAATTTTTGCGTTTAATTTGATTCTAAACTATTGCAACATGTAGATTTTCAAAATAACAAGTGTAAATCCAAAGTATAGAGCATCAAGAACCTATGGCTAAGCATGCTCTATCAAAAGAAATAACAATTGCTTAACAAAAATCATTCAAACAATTATCAATCAAGGCAAAATAATCATAAAAATAATTGAAATAAATAAATATACCACTTTTTGTTGGAAAAATAGCTTCCTCTATCGCCTCAACAATGGGGTTTAGCTCTTCATATTAATCATGTTCTCAAAATACATGTTTATGGCTCAAAAATTGATTAAAAGGGAGAAAAGGGTATACTGTAGTCGCTGAAAGTCTAATACAGAAGACTGAATCGTTGCTGAAAGGCTTCGGTGACTGCAGACAGGAGCGACCGTAACTCGTTGTCACTGAAAATAAGTCTGCCTCTGCGACTGACTCTGTGGGTCTTATGTTCTTCGTCTTCTTCTTCTTCAGCAGCAGCAGCAGAGTTTCTGTACTCGATTTTCTTTGCTTCTCTAGTGCTCTAAACTTCCCCTAAAGTGTTCATCACCCTTCCTTGGCCTCTCTAGAGCTTATATATACCTCACAGGTCGGTTTAACTCGATCAAAATCTCTTTTTCTTCCCCAAAAATAATTTTTTCTTCTCTGCCAAGTTTTGGATATTCTAACCTGTTTTATTACTTCACCTCCTTCCTGAATTATCCAAACTATCCTATTATTCTTCTACAAATAAATCCTTGCAATATATAGCACGTAACTTCCAAATATAACTCGAAAATTTGCCTGTTTCCATTTTTATTTTTATTTTCTTCCCTGTTTTATCAAACCAGATTATTTAGCCCAAAACAGCCCATTCAATCACCCATACTTCGTCTGTTGATGGTTAAGTAGCAAGCCCAAGAAAAATCAGAGCTTTAATCTCTTCATAGCTAGCCCAAAATCGCAAACTATATTCTGTTCTTCGTGCGCAGCGTGAAAAATATTTTCCCGCCAAAAATGAAATTTAAACGAAGGGGATGACCTCCCCTTATCCGGACCAGGGGTGCGAATAGCAAGTGGTCACCCCTTAGTAATTTGGCCGCCCCTTAGTAATTTTCTCCCATGAGCGCAAAAATCACTTTTCGAGCCAATTTCACCGCAAAAGCCCATTTTTCCAAAAACACCTACAAGGGATAAAATACCAAAATTAGTATAAAAATGGGTACTAACAATATACACAATAGAGATGAAAATAGACACATAAATGCGTCTATCAGTTAATACCTTAATGACACTGCAGAAAGGGTCTCTAGTTATAATTTACGCATTCGGTCTTGATAACTGGAAAATACAAAGTGTTGTGCATCTGGGAAGTATCTAAGGATGAAGTTGGTTATGGAATGATAGCTGGAAAAGGGGACTATATTTGTGAGGTGTATACTGTTGGAGAAACGAAATTCAAGCTCATAAACCAGGCACCACCAGTCAAGATATGCAGACCCGCGGTTTATGCAAACATGTCAGTTTATATGAGGAACTGCGGTGTTGATTTTACCAAAGCACCAGATAAAGAACTTCTTGTAATGTTTGACTTCGCGACAAAAAAAAAAAGACTTATTGAGCTCCCATCTTTCAATGATTTTCCTTGGAGTGAAATCATTCCTCGACGACCGGTTCACTTGTTAAAAATGGATGAACATATCGCTATCATTGTTAGAGGAAGCGACGATACTCTCAAGTTATGGGTATCGGATGATTATGGTTTTACCGAGAAGACTACCCATTGGACATCAGGAAAACTCATGGTACTTCCTCATCTGTCGGAATTAAGAAGGAACCTTCACGTTTATGCTATCGAGGGGCCTGGTTTAGTTTTCAACCTGCCTATTCCTGATGAAGAGAGTATTCCGGGATCTTTATCTCTCTTCAGAATTAACAGGGATAATTGTTTTATTCGGAAAATTAAAATCACCAACATAAAGCCATCACTGGAAGCTTCATCTCACTACGGTATGTTTGGATTTTATGAAAGCATTGTGTCCGTTCAAGATATAGAGAAGAAAGACATGCTGGTGGGTGACGACGACAATCCATAAAAATACTTTTTTTTCTTCTATGAAACTAGTCCACATAACCCCATAACTATTATTTTATAGGCTATATTCAAATTGGAAATCAAAGTTTTATTTTAAGAAACAATCATTTTGGAAATCGAAGTTTTATTTTAGGAAATCATAATTTTGAGACCATAATTTCGATTACTCTCAAAATCAGGAAACCACTAAATCTCTCAGAACAAATCTGATGGCTTTGTAATGTGAACAAGAAATGGGGTTTAAAAGTTCAAATACGGTCATTAAAATTTGAAAACTATCAAATATAAACTATTTAAAATTTGAAAGTTACCAAAATGTACAAACTCATAAAAATATCACATGTGAAAAAATATTCATGTGCAAACAAAAAGAATCATGTTCACCACAACAAAGATGCCTAGTAACAGCGCAAAAAAACCGTTGTTAAACATTATACAGAAAAATTATAGGAAAAAAGATGTTAATCGACAAATATTCATATGTAAAAAAATAAAACTTATATCACGAGACGTTGTTTTCTTAACAGGTGAGACACAATTCATAATTAGTTGATACCAATATACAATATAAAAAAACATTAACATAATATGAATACGTTGTTGAGTTTTGCCATATATGAATACTTTTATGATGTAGAGTTTTCAATCAAAGAAGAATACTTATATACAAAATGATATATTCGTTTATGTCAACTTCTTTTAAAAGTCATACCATAAATTTCGCATGTATAAGCTAAAATTTAAGCACATTACTTTTCTTCAAAATTCAGAAAGTGACAAAATCCATAAAGATATAAACAAATTTGAGTTTTTTGCGAATCCACATTAAAAAATTGGTGCGCGTTTTTGAAAATATGGGTAAGAAAGGTTTAATATGTAAAAACAAATTCAAAATTTGTTATATGGATAATCACATGTTCCATCAAACTATAACGGATAAAGTTTGTGCAAAACAAGACAAATCATGGGGCAACATATTCTTGTTCGCTTCGGGGAAAGGGATTATGAGGACCAGCAAGGTAGTATGTGGTCTAATTTCCTAATTTATACTTGTTGTTCAAGTTAAACTTTAAAACGGCAAGCGTTTATTAACATCCAATTTTATTTCGTGCAAAATTAATACTTCTAAATTTATACTACATACCGGCACCGAGAAATCTAATTACCGTTATCTATTATATCTATATTATATAAAGGGAACTCCCTTTACTGTAGCAAGTGAACCTGCAAATTATTATGGACTATCTTACCCTTGTATCATACCTTCACAAGAAATGCATAAAAATAAAATCGAGGATATATAAGTAATTAGCTCATTAACTGAAATGGGCTCCAGTGAACCCAATTCTTTTTGCACGTGCAGAGCATTATAGTAAAAATAGAGGAATTTATCATCCTGTCCTAGTCCCATATAAATAGTTGTAGTAAGGTCCAACCGGAATTTTCATTTAACCATTAGGTCCAAAATTGTTTGAAACATGAGAATGACATAAAATCCTGGCACCAAACATATGTATTCCAACGATCACCTCCTTTCACCCGTTTTCCACTCGTTACAACATTAATTAGGGCTCTGAAAACTACCCAAAACAGCAAATCGAAACCACTCTTTGTCACCACTACATCATTCTGAAATTTAAACCACTCTACATCACCAGTCTATCATTCTGAGAAAAAATCAAAATAAAAAAAATACCATTTTGTGTTATTGGAATGAAGTTTAATTATTATGAGGATTGTCAAACAACAATCTAGGTTGTGGGCAATTCTCGGAAGCGACTTGAGTTGCAATTGGTGTTGCATAAATGTTGTCAAAAGAGTTTTGAAATAGGCCTCTGACTTAAATTGTAAGATTACGGTTTGAAGATGAATTTAGGGTGAAAGAAAGAACTTAACTTGCATTTAGTGTTGCATTGTCATCTTCTTTCATATTATCATCTACAACTTGATCCTCACAAACCTCTTGATGCTCATCAACAACCCGTCAATTACCATAACACCATCTCTTAACAATGCATGTTCATAGTCGCATAGTAAAGGTTTGTTGTTGATTTAGAAATGTTCATTTCTTGCAAATAGAATCTATATGATGTAAAGGAATAAACCATAAGTTTTGCACATAAAAATATAGAGAAAAATTAAATACAATTGTTAAAAAATATATAAAACTTACTTCATGATGGAGAATGGGTTGAAAAGTTAATCTATTTTTTAAATTCACGTGTAACTGATAGTTTTATCACTAAATTGACAAAGGGGGAGATTATCGCTCGGTCAAACTCACAAGCTTTTGTATGTCAAGCTTGTTGTCAATTTTAGTTGATCAAAACTACGTCTTGATATATAGTCTACTTAAAACAGCCTCCGAATAGGAATAAAGCATGGTAGTTAAGTATCAGAATTCACCAATCGACTTTCAAGATTGAACATTGAGGAACGACGACTTAACGAAAACTTCATCAAAAAAGGTATGTGAAGACCGACTATCGTACATACTCGTACTATCTACTGAGACATGTAGTATGACTTTAGTATTATGATAAACATTGCAAAGAAGAATTCAAACAATAAGGAGTAGTCAAGTTAGTTCTTATGTTCACAAACTGTTCACTCAGTTCACGAACTTGTTTTATAAAAATGAAGACTTGATAAATAAATCTAAGTTAACTCACGTACACGAACTGATTTCCATGACACAATTCTAATTTATTTTTTCTAAAACTACTAGTCAAAATTATTTCCTATTCAAATATATTCCCTCATTCTCGAACATAACAAAAGTAGTAACAAGATACAAATCCTCTTTACTGATGTAATTTTTTTGTAGAAAAAAGTAAACTTGAATATAAAATATAGAGAAGGAGGAAAAGTAAAGTTTAGCAGATGATTTGGGGTGATTTGAGAAGGGGAGTAGCAGGGGCGGAGCCAGTTGAGAGCAGGGGTAGTTCCCAATCCTAAATTTTGTAATGATTTAGGATTCTAAGCCCATTCTGCCTTACTTACACACCCTTGATGCTTTCCCTTAGTTAGATGTCTGTCTCCGCCTCTGGGTGGTAGGGATAATCTTATATAAAGAAGGGAAAAATTGAAAAATTTGAAAATATATCCTCGCCTTTTTGAATTAGTTATCCAACGGCTAGTAATATGGATATGTTCGATCCAACGGATCTAATATATTGGCGACAACCTAGATTCTGCTGCGGCGACAACCTAATCTCCGCTATGTGTTCTTTGTTGTATGAACTAAACGAAATTTTAAAAATTAACATCAATCGAACCAAATTAAACTAAGCTCATTTTAAAAATTAACATTAATCGAAGCATATCAATAAATTCATCTAACCAAATCAAATTACACTAAAAACATCAAATTTAAATTTAAAACCACATTACTTAGTAGCCTATGATGTTGATCCACTTTAAAACTACAACTTCAAAGAAAAATATTTAAAACCCTTTATCATCTAACCCATGTTTTTATTAGTATTATCCTTATTTTTGGGCGTATATCTATTCCATCACCCAAATCAGTAATTGTTGCAAGATTTTTGGTGGAAGAAATCTAGGGTATTTTTGGAAAGTTGACTAAAGGATGTTTTAGGAGACTAGGGTTTATTTTCTTCTCCCAAGAAAAAGAAACCAGCCGTCCAAACCCCTTTGTCTTTGAAAATCTTGGCTTCCATAAGGGAAGATCGATCGACGGAGTTTGATTCAATAGCTAAAGTCTGTTTTCGGTAGGAGAATCATTTTTGTGGATCAGGTAGGTTTTCTAACTCTTGTACTCGTTATGGTTGGTCTGATAAGTCATAATAGTTTTACGAATTTGTACAGTTTTAAAAAACTAAGAAGAGGAAGGATTTATATACCGTTTTATTATTATTGCAGTAGACAGAGAACGATGTCATTTGAATGTCCGGTTTATTCTTCTTTCGTGATTGTTAGGTATTAGAAATGACTTGCATCTAATGCTTGATTTTGAAGTTTTTCGTCATTTTTATATTTGAGTAGTCATTTGTTTCGTCATTTTTATATTTGAGTAGTCATTTGACGGTTACATGGACGAGATGGATTATTTTCAAGATTCCTTTACTTTGTATTCATATGCGTTTATGTATGGGCATACATCTAATAGTCCATGATGAGTTTTGCTGGGTGTTTGAGAGAAAATTCGTTTTTGAATCGTTACTGACACAAGGGGGTAACATGCTCGCACTAAACCTTTTCTGTTACGTCAATAACATGTTTTCAAAATGTACACATCGATATGAATCAAGAACTCTAACTCATAGGTATATATCTTTTGCTATATATGCTTTACAAATTGCATGACTAATATTTATGTTATTTTAGTTGTTAACACCAACTGTCAGACGTGATGGTACTATTGTGGAGTATTCAGTGGCGGATAAATTGTTGATATATTTGAAGAATGGATGATATGATATCCACATCTTAGACAAGTTTTGATACTGTAGCGGTACTGTGTTATATATATTAGTAGTTGATGATATGAATTTTGGTTGATTTACGGTGAAGATATAAGTACTGAGTTTGCTAGTTTGTATAAACTACTAGAAATTATTGGCGGCCAAAAGGAATGATGTGGCATTTTTGGTGCCTTGCGATTACTTGGTGTGTTTTTTTTGTATATGAGTTTACACGGATACATTCAACATATGAAATTTCATGAGAAGACGAATATTTCTGTTACTGGTTGCATGCCCATACCTAGGAATGTCTAATAGTTGTCTTTTAAATCAAGAATGAGCGGTTGGTTTTGATTTTTGGACCGCTGCCCGTAGTTGGCTCGACTCTCATGAATTATTAGGCGATGACCGAGGGGTTGCCTAAAAGATATGGATCTATTATCTTGCATTGGGATCGACAACACCTAATTCCTCCGGTACACGACAGGAGGATTATGTGGACTACCGAAGGGATGGTACGTTGTGTATCGTGGTTAGGATAAGAAACATAGAGAGGGGCGCTTCAATTAAGTAATATTAGACCGGGATGGGTAATTTTTCGTATTTTATTTTTGCCACTAAACCAATTGATCTTGCTGTTATGGATTCATTTTCTTGCTTATCTAATTCTTATCTTAAGCTGGTATCTTTACTACGAATTTTAAATATCTTCATCTCATAAATTATTTCACTTTTCAATA
This sequence comes from Papaver atlanticum, assembly GCA_023531105.1. NCBI lineage: Eukaryota > Viridiplantae > Streptophyta > Magnoliopsida > Ranunculales > Papaveraceae > Papaver > Papaver atlanticum. Next base: position 980,473 of record JAJJMB010003724.1, on the reverse strand, counting down.
AATATTTTTATGAACCGGTTTGAGCTTGTTAAGTCCCCTATAAAAGATACAGGTGCGTGAAAGCCTTCTTTTGGTTGGGGTCTGACCCAACTTACTATTTTTTCAGGAAAACGTGACCGCGGAGCAACCTACCTTGTAGATTACGTTTTTGTTCCGAAAAGCTACTTCGCCCTTATTTTAAGGTGCTTAACCTAATGTTTTTTTCTTGATTGCTTTAAGGATCAAACTTTTGTTTCTTTTTAATAATTTCTTAGCATTTACTTTCGGGACCGACCTGCGTGTCGCATATTAATTTTGTTTTGAAGATTTTATTAAATTATCAAATAAAATTCATATTATTTTATTTTTTGGATTATTGTGCATGTGCTCCATACAATAACCTGATTTCCATTTGTTGGCTTGATGATTTGAGTGTGTAAAGTGGTCCATGAGTAAGCCACACTTTGGATTTTTTGGGCGTCCGACCTAGAATTTGAAGTGGGGGCGTTACTATAAATTTAATAACAATTAAACTAGTGAATTGAAAACTATAATTTAAATTGGATTACTTCTTCATCATCCTAATCGACGATAAAAAATTTTTATCAGATAATTCCCTTGTTGATATTTGACGACTTAATTCTCATTTAACTTCTTTGTTCTCCATGGACCTCACCATCTCCTTGCACATCTTACAAATTCAGTCATTTGGTATTGTTTTTGTCCTGTCAGCCTCTCCAGTTGGTGAATATTCATTTTTCCTTGGGTTCACATTTAAAAGGTATTTGGATTTTATTTTTTATTTTTGACATTGCTCTCTGCCTTCTCGAGTCTGTAAATTGTGTATTATAGAATAATTTAATAGGATGAAAAAGATTAATTCAATTGAATAACTTACCAAGCCTTCATGAGAAGCACCGCTCTTATTTTCAGCGTATATAGCGACAAGAATCCTCACATACTCCCTCACTTTTTTTTTAATTGTGCCAAATCCATTTTGTAATGATTTGATGCCTCTGCCATGTTAATTTCTATAAATATTCTATGATTTTGTTCCCAGAAAATTGTCATTGTTTGTCCAGAACTAACGCTCCATTCACAACTATGCAAATATAAGTTTTTGTGAGATCAGTATCTTCACTGGTAACAAAATTCCTCTTTATTTTGAACTAAATTGACACAATTTGAGTCTTAGAATAAGAAAATAAATAAATTGAAAACTCGATTGATTGGAGTAGCTTTTGTTAGTGAAGATCTATTTTGTTTTTGTAGAGAAAAATCATAATGGCTAGATTTTTCAACAAAAATTTCGTCGAGGTCCAACGACTCGGAAGATAGAGCCGCTAATGTGAAATAAAGGGTCAAGATCAAGTGTGAGTGAGTGTAAAAAAAGGTCAAACAAATATTGAAACCGAATCTCCGCCACGAAAAGTAAATTTCTACACCAAGACCAGGTAGATACTTGGTTTCGGCGAGCTAAGCCTTGACTTACCTGCAGTACAAATGTGTAGTTATGGTAAGCCATGTCTTTGTTAACTGCCGCAACCACAATCTAGCAAATTTTGTCATTGGAGTGGTTGCTTATCGATTGTGGAAAATTTTGCTAACCAAGCAAACCATAGATAGACCCCGCTCGGCCAAGCACTATGGTGCCCCATTTCCCTTCCCTATCCCTCATATGTAGGGAAAAATCCGATTTGCCAAACACTATGGTCTCCCATATCCCTACTTGAGTAGGGATATCCCTTCCCTACTACTCAAAGTGGATCAGATCTGATCCACCTTGTAGGGAAGGGAAATCACACAAATGAGTTTCCGTGTAAAATCCTGCTTTACGGATACTCAGTATCCGTTTCTACTAAAAACGGATACTGAGTATCCGTGACTTTTTTCACGGAAACTAAGAATCTGTTTCTGGTTTTTTAAGTTTTACCCAAAAACTTTCGTTTTTCACACCCTTTTTTTTACTAAAACTCTTTTTTTGCCTATTATAACTCCTCTTTACCTATTATATCTTTCTTTTTTACTGTAAATTATCTTTTTTTACCTATACAAATATTTCAACGGAAAAAAAAATGGGAAAAAAAAACCAGATACTGAGTTTCCGTTCTATTCACACGGAAGCTGAGTTTCCTTGTCATGTAGAGAAGGGATAAAAGGGCACCATAGTGAGGCTTCCTTGTGACCCATTTCCCTTCCCTACAATTGAGGGATAGGGAAGGGATGCCCTGCACCATAGTGCTTGGCCTAATATGATAGCTAGGAATTACTGGTTAATCCTAAAACATAGTGCCCGTTTAATGACTAGTCCACCCATAAAACTGATTTAACCGCTAGTCCAAATTCAAGATTTTGGACTAAAAATATTAATCCCTGATCCATTAAACCTGCGAATAATATCAACCGCATTTCCTAAAAGGCAGAACTATCCCTCCCTGTAATAATAGCAAATCAGATTCTGCTTATTCTCTCTCAATCTTGAAGAGCAATGTGTGATTGGTTGTTCTCTTTCCAAATTCCTCTCCATAACCGTTTTTTCTAAAAAATTATCTAAACCTTTTTTTTTTCTTCCAGAAACTTCTTCTTCTTCAAACCTAGATTTACTAGGATTGAATTTGATATATGAGATTTTCCAAGTAATTTGGGTTTGTAATTATATAGTTAACTTCCTAGGTTTCAATAAAAATCACTCCGTGATTTAGTTTTTATAATTTATTTTTATGTTAATGTTATTCTGTTTCAATGGCTATTTCATGCCTTGTTATAATTTCAATTCTAATCGCCATTAGTACGTTTTACTGTAGCCTCCGAGATCTTAAACTGAAATCCAATAAGAGATTCAAGCATATCTTTGAAGACGAACAATTCCGACGTGACGATGATCAAGAATTATACAAAGAAGATCAATGGCTATCAGAATGGATCGTGATTACAATGATTAGAAAAATCTACTTCTATGGCGGATTTTATCTTATCAAAGAAGAAGCCTCTAAATGGTTGAAGAATAATCAAAATACCAGTAAGATTAGTCTTTTCCATTTTATTTGGTTTCATGTAGATAAACAAATTCACATTGTAAATTGGTTGTATCAGTGTGCAATGTATAATGATGAAACAGGAGGGTATGTTTATCTACCACTTCTGTTATGTAACAATCCAAACCTCAATTTGAATGAGGTAATCTAATAATTAATTTTAGGGGTTTTCCAAAACCCCTGTTTCCATCAAAAAAATCTTGAAGAGGATCTCTGGGTATGAGATCAGAAGAAATTTCCACAAGAGAAACATGGAAATCTCGTCGGCATCATCATCATTGAAAAAGCTAATCCTTCCTCTTATCTCTCTAATATTGATATGTAACATCTACGTGTATCCTTGTTTCAAGGAAAAACAGTTCTGGAAATTTCATTTTAGGGTTTATAAATTTCAATTCATTTATCTTATTCGAAATTAGAGTGGAAATTTGTAATTAGCTTAACTTTCTCATCGTTTTAGTGTAAAAATTTTATTTCCCCCCCCCCCCCCCCCATAAATATTCAAGATCTGGTATTCGTTTATATTTTATTTTCAAATTTGGGGATTTTGGGGAGGAGGAATTGAATGGGTTAGTGAAGAGACGTAAATCAAATGATTCTGTGTTTTAGCACCGTTTCAATTGGCTGCACCTATGGAGATTTGGATTCAAGATGCTAAGAATATGAGACTTTCTTTGCCCGTAAGTAGTTTGATTCCTAATATCTCATCAAACAATAGTTTATACTCAAATTTTGATTTTGCTTAGATGCTTGAATTTACACATCAAAGGTTCAAAATGTGAAAATGAAATAAGATGCATCCTGAACATTTTGGTTGATGAATGGCTTAAATTAGGCCTTTTTTACGTAGGTTTGATATGATGGTGTATATTATTCAACAGTATGATGTACTGAAATTAATATGTTTGTTCTGCATCTGTAGTGGTTGCAATATCCATTTCTGGTATACACACAATGTCTTTGTTTTCTGATGAAAAGCAATTATTATTTGGTTCTTTTGTTGTTTTTGCAGGTTGTTCTTTTGCTGTTTTTGAAATATGGTTATGTCGTTCGTTGGAGAGAAAGTTACATATACACACTCTATAAAATTGAAGGGTGGTTGTTTGTGTCGGTGAGACTATTCAACAACGAGAGGCGGTCATACTACCTATGACTGTTGTGGCTGAGCAAACAAAAGCCATTGCATGTAATTTCCTACCCCCTAATGCTAGCTACTACTTAAATTCCTGAAGTCCAATACTTTCCTCATCATTGTTGCTTCTTTACTTCTACGGGAATCATCATCTTGAAAATGTCTTTGATTTATGGTATACTTCATTTGTATGTAGTTTTCAAATGTGATATCTACAAAGTTTTGACTCAGTACATATCAATTATATGTAATAGGCTTTCACCCAGTACATATCCGTATGTACTGTGTTTTGACTTTGTATATATCAGTATGTACTGGTTCTTACTCTGTACATAACAATATGTACTACTTCAAAGAAAACCCGAGGGCCAGCAAGAGGTACAACTTGAGGAAGTTGACATATGATAGGAAGAAGAGCTATTTAGTGCCCTCAACTCAGCAGGAAACCAACTTTTGGTATTTCGGGCAATCTTTTAGGAACATTAGTGTGCCCTAAACTTATGGAATTTTTATGTCCCATAAATATGTACTGAGTAATATCTACTAGCTTTGCTCAGTACATATCAATATCTACCAGTTTTTTACACAATACATAGCTACTAGGTTTTCGATTTTTCTTTTCTTTCAGTACATGTGTATATGTACTGTGATTTTTCATTTTGAAATGTGTAAATTCTTGTTTCTCAATTGTCTTGAAAATTTGAAAAAGTACTTAATCTCTTATATTAGTCTCTCAATGTCGCCTAACTAGTTTTGGAGCTACGATGTCTCAGTGTAACATTGTCATACTAGTAATAAAATGGATAATGTACTTACTTAATACTATAGCTGCTAATGTTTCATGTTTTTTTCTTTTTTCTTTTCAGAGATTGGATATGTTTCGGGATCCATCTTCGATGGTTGTAGAAAGTGATAGAGATTCTCCATCTTCTTTTTTATGTGACACTTATCCTGATCCTGAATATAGAAGATCTTCCAGCAAGTGGAGTGATGACTAATCACCTCCCAGAAGTTACATTACCGAGTCAACTCAAGTGAATGTGATTCCCCCTTTTCTGATATTCATCTCTGTTTCGAGATAACTGAGTGATGCATGGTGTGTCATTATGATGAAGTTTACTGTAAAGATAATAATTGTTGATGTTGTCATGGTTGCGAGTAAAACTTGGGATGTTCAGAGAAAATTGAATGATGTGTTTTGTCCTGTCTTATTCAAATTCATTTTTCTCAAAAGTTTCTAAAGCATGTTTAGTTAAGGGTGATCATGTAGAATCTATGTGCTACGTTTGGCAACTATGGATTTTTTTGTTGATTTCCTCGGTACATGCGTATATGTACTGTGATATCTAATAGGTTTTAACTGATATCAGTATATGTTGTTTTATTCAGTATATGTGTATATGTA
>JAJJMB010003724.1:930082-974912 GCA_023531105.1 Papaver atlanticum | reverse complement strand
AACTGATATCAGTATATGTTGTTTTATTCAGTATATGTGTATATGTACTGTGATATCTAATAGGTTTTAACTGATATCTACTAGGTTGTTACTCATTAGATGTCAATATGGCTTTCGATTATTATTTTCTTCGGTACATGTGTATACGTATCGCAACTTTCCTGTTTTGATTTTGAAATTTTGTGGTTGTTGAAAAATTGTTTGCAGACATGGTTTTCTGCCTATTACAGGGGTAATCCTACAGGTGAAATGGTTGTGGATTTCTGCCTATTGCAGAGTCTGTGGCCATAAAGATTGGCTGAAGAACTTGTTATATCTGGTAGTCTCCTGACTGCGCCAACATTCTCCCTCACTTCGCTGCAAGATCGACTCATTTTGACAATGCACTTGTTTATAGTGTGGGGGAATTTACTGTACTTTCAAAGTCTCGGCAGAATTTGCATAATGATGTACTTGATAAATGGAGTTCATAGTTTTTGGTTTCATTAATGCTTCATTTCTCAATGTTCCTGCGGAAATCTATAAAGCAAATTCTTATAATTCAATATTTTGAATTCAATATGTCTTTTGGGGTTAAACATAAATGGATGTAGTCACGTACTGTTGTCACTTTCTTTTGTAACATCTGTAGTATAAATCAATATTTTGAATTCAATATGTCTTTTGGGTTTAAACATAAATGGATGTAGTCACGTACTGTTGTACACTTTCTTTTGTAACTTTTGTAGTAAAAATATGTTGACTAATATAATTAAAATTATTACATCTAGTTAAACACCATTAAAAAAAAACTCTACAATTTACTTATAAAATGAGGTACCAAATAAAACATTTTGGTGTTTTGTTTCGCGATGGCAGGCCTACATCGCTCTGTTTTGTTCCAATGATTCCAATACTTTGGTTGGAACTGCTTGATGCTAGTAGATCCCAGTGTGTCATCAATGCTTGCTCAAGGAGACAGTTCCTATAGTTTCAGCCTTGAGAAGATGATCTGCATATATCAAATGGTTCGAACAAGCGTAAATCTGCAGTTGCTGCAAGTCCTTGCCCTCATAAGAAAAATCAAGGACTAGATCAACAAACATCAAAGTATGAGCACAATTGCTTCAGTTCCTCTAGTTTCAGCTGCTTTAAAGATTTCCACACGACTTAAATGTCAAAGAACTACATTAAAGTATTAGATAAGATTCAAAGATTAAGATAAACACATCTAACAACCTTAGGTTCAGAAAAGCGAAAGAATGATTTACATAAGAATCTTAGGTGCTACAAATGTATTGACAGTAATGAAGATGATTTTACACAAGCCTCCATTAAAAAGGCCCCAAAAATCACTTACCAGCAAATTTTCTTTATTTATTTCTTTATTTTTTTTTGTTATACTCTTCAAAAATTTCAAGTCTAGAAAAGGCTCGGTCTTCTTTTACCAGTATCAGTCCTCATTCTCTTTACAGGCTTAATTTTCCAAACCCAAATTAATTGCACCTGCCAGTACCGGGAGAGATAATAAAAGGAGGAAGGCTGTCACTAGAACGGACCACACAAAAACACTACCACCACCATCAGGCCGCCAAGGTATATTCTAGCATAAGCTACGATTAAGGGTTCATACAGTACATATTGATATGTAATGCATCAACCAATCACTTTTTACCTAAGCACATATGGATATGTACTGTAAGATCATATATATAAGGATTATAAACTAAAAGTATATGTACTGCATCAACAAATCACTTCTGGACAAGTACATATTGATATGTAGTGATGCTTATGGGGAGCATAAAAGAGGTTTTAGTCCAACAAAACATATTGATATGTACTAATGCTTATGGGGAACTAAAAAAGAGTTTTACATAGTACAACAGAACGTATTGATATGTACATATGCGTACACAAAACAGTAAGGAAAACTAAAAAAGGTTTTACGTACACATATTCTTATGTACAAAGTAACACAACACAAACAATACATATTGATACGTATTGATGCTTATAGAGAGCATAAAAGAGGGTTTTACATAATACAACAATACATATTCATATGTACTGCATCATACACGCAATAGTAATCCAAGTATCCAGCATTACATATTAATATGTACTAGCAGTATGTAATATGTACTGTTAATCATGCACATAACACTAATCTAACTATCCATCAATCCATATTGATATGTATTGTTCCTTTTAGAAGTGAAATTAGAAGTGATTTTTAGATCTATACCTTTTTTTGGGTAAAATTGCTTTCTTCTATTTTGTTGGTGAAAGAGTAACAACGTTTTCTCTGCATTTGTTGTTAATGGTGAAGGAGTACCAACGTTTCTCTTCCTTTTTGTTGTTGGTGAAGGTGTAACAATAAAACAAATCACAAAAACAGATCCAAAACGAATCTTCATATAAATAACTAGGAAAATCTTGTTTGATTTCATCGAATCTAGGGTTTTCTAGTTGATTTTCTCCGGCTTTAATGATGATTGATTTGGGTTTTGTGACCTAGATTTTCTGATAAAACTGAAAATGTGCCCTAGATTTTCAGTTTTTAGTAAAATAAAGACGATGAACACGAAATCGGGAAAAATAAAGAAGATGGAACTCAAAATCGTACCATGGATTTTCAAATTTGAGTGAAAATAAAGAAGATGAAATTGATTTCTGCTGCTGGACTGTAGACACTGTAGAAGATGAAAGTAAAGAAGATGATTAAAGTTTTACACGTACTGTTCTCATGGGTAGCTTGGTAATTTAACATTTAAAAAAAAATGTTTTTAGGACTAGCGATTAAATGATTTCTCCAGCTGGACTATAGGATAAGCCGGGTCGGATTTTGTGGACCAACCAGCAAAATTCTCATGTGATAGAACTTAACCGTGAACTGACGCGGTTCGAGTTAGGATAAAATCCGAGCACTAGCGGGTCAGGGTCAGACCAAATATAGTACAGAATCTTACAGATAGTATAGGTTAGGTAGTCGAGGTCGTGAACTTTTCGCGGGAGTGAGGGGAATCACAATGAATATGGCGGACAACTGTTTGGGTCCCCCATTGATTTGTAAGTCCTTCCCGCTTTCTTTCTCAATTCCTTCTCCCAATCCTTTCCTCTTCAGATTCTCTCCTTCTTCTTCTCAAATTTCCAGATCTCTTAGGTCCATGGCTAACCCTCAAGAATCTCCTTCGAATAATCAGATTCAACCTTCTCTGCTGGTTTTCTCAGGTCTCAAATTTTCTTGCACATGATAATCTTCTGATTCTTTTGGTTTATTTGTTATTTGCATTTCAATTTTTTTTGTCATTTTATGATGAGAATTTTCTTGCACATGATAATCTTCTGATTCTTTTGGTTTATTTGTTATTTGAGTCGCATTTCAAATTTTTTTGTCATTTTGTGATGAGAATTTGATAAGTATTATAAAATTGTTTCAGGTGGAACTGCATTTAATGGTGTCGTAGAAGAGATGAAAAAGTTAACAACTCGTGTTGCACATGTTCTTCCTGTTTCTGATGATGGAGGAAGTACTGCGGAAATTGTTCGTGTACTTGGTAATCTTTAACAAGTTAGATTTCTTCCAATAGTATTCTGATGTTTGATTGTATATGAATCGATGGTTTGTTTAAGGTGATAGAAAGTGATTTTGTATAGGTGGTCCAGCTGTTGGAGACATTAGATCGAGATGCTTGAGGTTGTCAGATGAAAGCACTTCTGAAGCCCTTGCTGTACGAAGATTGCTTGGACACCGCTTACCTCTTGATGGAGCACAAGCTAGATCAGAATGGTACAATCTAATCTGCCTTTTCCTATTCAAACTATGATATGTTTGTTTGGTTTGAAATAGGAATAATGTATGATGAGTTTCGTTCATTCAATTCGTTAAAGACTTTATCCTCCACTTGATGTCTGCTCAGTTTGATGCTTAACCTTAATGGTGCACATTTTTTCGCTATAGTTTTGGAAAGCCTGACCCTCTTATGTTACTTTCACTTCTTCCACTTCAATGTGGTTAGGTTTGAAATATATGTCATTTCGATTTTGAGCCAGGTTTCGTGTTGTACTCCTTTGACAGTTACTGTTACTGGGAGGAGTTACCATTTAGAGATATCTTTATCTTAACTGGTCAGAGAATGCAAAAATTACGATTTGCTTCTTGTTTAGCTTTTTAGATTGTAATGTTTTGAGTAGTATTTTTTTTTTTGTAAATAAGTCATGTTTAGCTTGATTAAGAAAAACACGTGATATATGTTTTACACAAAATTATTTACATTGTGAGAATTTCTTGTGGTTTTCCTGTTTTTCCTAGCATTATTTATCTTCTTCGGTCGATTTTATGTAGTGGTGTTATCAAGTCAAATCATGTCTTTTGATTCTTATTTTTAGATTTCTGTTATTGATTTGCTAGGTTCTGTAATGGTGGGACTGTTGAATTAGTGTGCTGATTTCAGAATTTGACAGGTATGACATTGTTGAAGGAGAGCACTCTCTATGGAATGGTGTATCAAAACCCTACCGAGAAACCATCAGAGCCTTTTTGGCTTATTTCCAAAATCAGGTATCCAGTTTTCGATTTCAGTTTGAAGTTGAAAGGAAGTTTTACAAGATCCACTTTTAATACCTCCTTGTTTGAGTCTGTCGCTTGATGCCTGTAGTTTATTCTCAAATGAGTTCTCTTTTTCCATTTCCATTGCGATTGTGTTCAATGACATGCCCTTCTAGTTTGTAGATTTCTGATAGTTGTCACGTTACACAGATCCTCCGACGGGCAAGTGAATTGTTTTGTTTCAGCAATGGAAGGTATTATTTTCCACTTGGATGGATCAAACTCAGATTGTGCTTTTACTTATCACAAGATGATACCTTGCTGTCTGGACTGTGGTGATAACTCTTTATCATAATTATACCGGTCATCTCCACTACACCTATGGGAGGTAGTTGAGTTGGCTATGGAGTAAGAAAATCTATGAAATTAATTTCAGTTTTGTTAGGTAATGGATTTACACTCAACGGGCTGATAGAAGCTCTACGGAGGAATGGTTCTTGGGAATTGTTATAGATGTTTGAGAAACCACTGAGGTTGTTGTGGTCTTGATTTAATGCCTGGGTGGTAAAATGGTTCCCTTTTGTGAGGCAGCAGATTACTTTGTACAGAGTCTAGAGACACATTGATAGATTTAGGGTATTAGTAGATTCGTTGTTGTCTGATGATGTTTCTGGTTGCGGAAGCCTATAAATGCAAGAAAACGTAATACTTTAGGACAAAGAAAAGCAGTAGATATTATTTGAAAAAAAGAAAGAGATAGTTAAAGCTTGTGTACAGGCTGCAATAAAAAATGACACCCACGGCACCTCTGTACCTCTTAATATTTTGCTTTTCCGGGTTTCTGTAAGTACCATATAATTCAAGAGTATTACATGCTTTATATTACCAAAAAATTTCCATGTTGAATTGCACTCTTCCTCTTGGGTCATTGCTGGGAACTGACTTCCATTATGCTTGCAGCATTGGAAATTTTTTCTTTGCAGGTGCCCGAATATTCTTCCAGTCTTTAGATGCTGCAATATTCTTGTTTTCACGTGTTTCAGATATTCCGCCAGAGAGTCTCGTTCTCCCTGTGATATCCACAAATGACAGACTTACGTTGGGATGTGAATTATGGGTATGGTTGCGGCTAATGCTTTTCATTTTTTTTTTCATAAATGCTGGTGCTACATATAAATTTCTGTTCCAAATGAACAGTTAACACGTTTGTCGATTACGGTGATCATACTTTTTCATGTAACTGCTCTGAAGTTTGTTTCTGGTTTTGTAACATTTTTGTGTTTAGGATGGAACCATAATACGTGGGCAAAATGAAATATCCCATCCATCTATTGGATCTACTCAACCTGTTGATAAGGTATTTTCACAATTTTGTCAATATTTATTTATTTTCCTTTCTTTCTTGCTCTGTTTAAATATGATGGTATTTTATCTTAAATGAGGTATCGACTATTGAGTAACAAATTTCATGTTTACTCAACTATTTTAATCAAGTGATGGTCAAGTTATCAATTATAAGCCATATTACCAAAGAGCTCCCTCAGGCCTCAAGTTCATTTTATCTGCTTGTAGCCGTGATAGTACCATATTGTGCAGTATAAGCATCTTTTGACCCTAAAAAACAAAACATTATGAACCTTGATTCATTGTTTCTTTCGTGGTCATGTTTTTTTTATCTGCTAAAAATTCTGTTTGATACCCTGTTCTTTATAATTTGTTACCTAAAGAGACGGCTTGCAATAGCCAGCAATAATCTTAATTTGGTATTAATGTTGCATATCCTGCATGACTTTTTGCATTAAGATATGTCAAAAGACAATGACTATAATAGTTGCTGAATTATGATATAGTGGTGTTTTTTAGTTGGTGACTGCATACCAAATTTTATTGACAGACATTATTGACGACAACTTATTTTTTTCTTTATATTATAATTCTCGAAGGAATCAGCTTTCAATGCGCATAAGCTATACCTGATACCTCTGTATATACTGTTAACATAGTTATTCTTTCTATAGCTGCTTATTTCAATGTTTATTCTTATGGGTAGAAAGGCTCTTCAGTTCCAGCATTGCCTTCAAGAATAAAGAGAATATTCTACATGTCAAGCGAGGGCAGAAACTTGTTACATGAGGTGAAGGATTTTTATGGTTTTTGGTTGTCTGAAACCTTTTTTTTTTTCTAGAGTTCTTATATTTTACACAGGTCAGGTGAGACTCACCAACTTCCTATTAAATGTGCTAATCTTTGGGTAACACCCGTCCATGTGTTATGCCATTACCTGACGCCCATTCTTATTTGCTAAAAGCAAGTGAGTTCCCCTCTTTTAGAACCCCCCACATCAAATTCATTGACAGTTCTATGAGGGGCCACGCCTCCCGCCTACTTGGAAGAAAATCCCATTTTGATTTCACTATCTGTAGTCTCCATTGGGACAATACACCTCTCCAGATCTTGAGCACACTTGGTTCTAGAATGGAGAGGGACATAGGAGAAAATGAGTTTGGAAGGGATAGAGTTAGCGTGACTTCTTGAAATCTTCAGTTGATTCTGTCTCTAATTTTGAAATCCGTTTTCTAGCGAAAATACATAGAAAATCTGTAGATAGAAATTTTACAAGAAAATAGAAAGGATTTCTGTCTTTTAGTATAACTGATAGGTAGTTACACTAAAAGACAGAAAAGATTATGAGACAGAAACCCTTTTCATTTTCTTCGATTTCAGAAAACATCCAACAATTCTTGTTAGGAATTTTCTTATTAAAGCTGAGTATCATTTTTAAGCTACAAACAATTCTTAGTTTCCGATTCTTCCACATTGTTTGCTTTAGAATGAGTTTCATTTTGATAACTATCCTTTTTTTTTTTTTACCATTTACGAGAGTCCTCTTCTGAACGAAGATGGCATTGTAAACCTTCTAAATCGTAGTTGTCTTCATCATGCTTAAGTTTTTTCTTGTACTCATTTCCAGGAAGGGGAAGTCAGCAGCGGAAAGCTTTAAAATGATTTAATATGAGCATGTTTGGGCAATTAGTAGTGTTCTGATTCAAAATGGTTTTCTGTTTATTAATCTGTAAATAAGGTTATTTCAATTGTACGCATTGAAAATATAAATATAATTTAGCTTTCACTTATTGCGGTAAACTATGTCTTATGCTAACCTGCATTTGTTTCCTTTCAGAAACTAATGGTTCAGTTTTTAAATGTTCTCATGGTTTTTTCAATAGCTTGCAACCATTGATACCTGATTATTTCATTTGATTAGGTCTTCCCCACAGTGAACCCTAGTGTTCTGGAGCAGTTGAGTAAAGTGGACTGCATTGTTTATGCTATGGGATCCCTCTTTACTTCGGTTTGCCCCTCACTGGTGAGCTTCAGTGACCATATATTTGATTGTTTATGATGCATATGCTCAATACTGCCACAAGAATTGACCAAGCTTTTTGACAGTTGTCACAATTCGCTACTCCATACTGGAGTCACCTTATGTGAAGAGTTCTAATTTTAGCTGGTTTTCTTATTCAAACTATGACCATATACCTCAATAGTATATCTTTTGTACTGTGTAAAAAACTTCAAATGTGTGTATCACTAGTATTTTAACATTACTTTGCCTAATTCATTGCTTAGCTTCATGAACAAGTATGATATGAATATTGACACAGAATCCAGGATTCTGTGGAAAAGGATGGTTCGAGACTTCCATAACACAACTAGGCATTGAGTTATGGTTGAACAGTACTAAGGATTTCCTGGTCCATTAGTTCAATAAGGCCTCCCTTTGTTAGGATGTCGGAAGGTGAAGTCCTGTGGTGGTTGGCCTCTCAGGACTTTTATCATGTAATCATTTGGCCATGGGTACACTTTTAGGCATCTGTGTGTTTTACAGATACTAAACATGACCAGAAACTAAAATGACAGATTGATACAGAATACATCACATTTTTATTTTATTTTTTCTTATGGAAGCCAAATTTATAAAGGATCCTGAAACTGAGGGGTATATATACAATTCCCTAATTGATATGATTTACAGTCCTCTGAAGAGGAAGTAGTGTACTCATTGGATGCTTATTTTCATTGGCATAAAGCATGCTCTTCTCTTCCTTGTTTTTTCCATCTCTATTTATGTCTGGAAATATGTAGGTTTTGCTTGGCACTGGGGAGGTCATTTCCTCGAGGTCTTGTCCCAAGGTATTTTTTTTCTTCCATCATATGCCATAGTATTTGGTTGCTAATTCAAACTGAAAAGAGTTCTCTGGTAATTCGTGTCTTTAATAAGTCGCGGTAAATTATCGATGATAAAATTCTTTTGATTAAGGAAATTTATCACCTTACCTAGCAGCTTAACTTGTTCGTAAGAAGAGTCAATTCATGCAGTAGCAATTTTTGTGACGCTGCTTTTCCAAATGCAGGTGTTTTTGTTGAATGGTTCTCATGATCGAGAAACTAGTGGTTTATCTGCCTCTGGCTTCATTACTGCCATTACAGATGCTTTAAATCGAACTTATGGAGACCCTCAAAATTGTTTGAAGAACCCTGTGAGTGAACGTATTATCATTATTATTTTTTATTCTTTTTATTTTAGCATTGCTCTCATATACATTTTTTTTTCCAAATTCAATTTACTTAATCAGATTACTTTTTAAAAAAAAATATATGATTCGACATAAATTGGACTAATGTTGATATGAAAACCTTGATATAGTACTGGAGGGAAGGAGAGAATCCCAGACTAGACCTTAGGCCTTCAAATTACCAGCTTAATTACTTTCTCATGTTGATACCTCCTTTGATGAGACAGGATCCAACATGGATACTTGTAAGTTTGATATTTGACATTTCCAGTTGTAAAAAATGGCTTCCTTTTTAATAAAATGTTTTTGATTCGTCCCATTTACAAAATTGGCAAGCGTTAGCATGCACAGCCTTTAAACACTGAAAGTTTCGAGGTATAATCAAGTTTTAGCTGCTGATATATTGTACTGCTAAGTCACGCCTTAATTGGAATTGTGTGTATGTGAAGATAAATTGATGTAAGTCATGGTTTGGTACATAAATGTTGATCTTCTTAAGAAGTTTCCTTCCTCTTGTTTTATTACAAGTATTAGTATCACCACCGTGTTTCTTTTGTTACGACAATTGGGTTCTTTAATTCCTCAGTTGGTGAATTGCATTTCATTATGTCTATATTATAAATGCATCTTATCCGTAACTCGCAAAAGTCATTTTCCGTGCAGCCAAGTCAGTACGTAAATGCCCTGTTGGTTCCCAAGGATGGTCAAATTCCAGTAGATGTTCAGAGTTTGTCTAAGCAAGGAATCTTTCATGTGGTATTGTGCACTTAACTTTCAAGTTAAATTCGTTGTTACTACATAATATTCATGCGTTTGCCATTCTTATCCTTTTCGGATCAGTGTAATTGCAATCTAGTTCATGTTTTTGCAAGTATACTGCTCGGTTTTTAAAACGTTAAATAGATTTTCTGCTTGAATTACTTTGGACCCTTTTGTTGCTATTAATCGTTTGAATATGCTGATTTTTTATCTGTCTCGCATCTGTATCTTTCTGCAATCTGTTCCCTAAAAGGGTGTGCTTTAGCCAGCTAACAAGTATTAATCAGTTTAGAGTGAAGGTTTTAATTGTCAAGTTTGAACTCTTGCTTGGCTTGCTTGATGATAAAGTTCTCTCTGTTGAATGCAGAGAAGTGATTGATTTCCTTTCTGCAGGTAACTGTTGACTCCGTACTTGATCCAAGAGTGGGAATAATATTTAACCCCAAATCTTTAATACAAGCACTTGCAGACCTGATAACTGAATACAACAGTCCACATTCTAGTGAGGTTTAATTGCTGTACATAGGATTCATGAGTGAGATGGAAAAGCTGATTGCTGTATGATCTCTCAACAAACATATTTCGGGGATCACTTCTCTGGAAGGTATTTTCAACAGTATCCGTTTCCGTTCTACTGACCATAAAGTTAAAAAGCTTACTGAATTTTATCAATCAATTCAACATATTACAATTTCATTTCCATTTTGAACAGTCAGGAATTCTGTTTTCCTAACAATCTTGTGTTCCACTTTAGGTTCTGTTAGGAATGCCCTATTCTGTTAGAAGGCAAACGTTTATAAGGTACTGGCGTACTGCAGATATTACAATAATGTAAATTCTATGGGATATCTGCAACATTTCCACATTACTTGGCAAGTATTTCTCCTCAAAGGTTGGATTTTGAGTTCTACAGGCTTAAGCTGTAACTTTTTCTTGAATAGTTGTTTGTCCCTTAAGTATTTAGAAGTTAAAGCATTCCTAATCCTGATTCGAGAAAGGTGTCATAGATGTCCACCGTGTCTATAGATCCGTGAATTATGACAGCATACTAACTCTTGAATCATAATGTCTTCTGATGTATGTTAGTTACTATTTTCTACTTACCAGTGGAATGCTCTGTATATTTTCTTTCCAAGTTCATATGTTTTCAGTTCTGAAACTTTTAGGTTAGACATCCAGCACATTCTTTTTCCAGAGAGCAGTTTTGTAGTATTTAGTATAACAGAAGGATAAACATAGATATATCAAGGGGAAATATCCATCTATAGTTACATTTCTTCTTAATTACTTATGCAGTTGGGTAGGAGGCTTCCATGGCAATACCACATAAACCTTGATTAGTATCAACATCTCTTTGCATCCTTATGCATCCGTTCTCACCCCATGAAGTTCCCCATGAATTCTTTACGAGCCAATACTTCCATCACTATCAGTCCCGTACCCTACTGCAGTAACACCATGGTCTAATTCGGTCCCACAAGTTCCTGTGAATACCCCGCTGGAGTAAAACTGAAAGTCCTGGCCACTGGCATCAATGGCAACTGAAACAGGTTGCTTTGAAACGGCCTTCAGTAGAGATGCCTCGTTGTTAGCTGGCACATCTTCATAACCATTGATTGAGGCTGCATGGGTGTCCGCCCTCTTAGTGTTGCAGCTTCCATCGACTCCGTTGTACGGGTAGTTAGCTTCTGTGGTGAGACCTTGGTTTTCTTGGATGAATTCAAAGGCGTCATCCATTAGACCACCCTCGCAGCCTTGATGTTTACCTTTAGTATCACAGTCTACTAACTCTTGTTCAGATAGAGAGGTTAGCTTACCAGTTGTCAGTTGTGTTATACCTTCCATGGCTGCCACTGCAGAGAATGCCCAACAGCATCCTGTGTTTTGTTTCCACAAAATATGAAAACTTTAAGTTAGGGATCAATTTAGGAATTGAAGCCAATTTTGTTCTTTTGCATAATACTAGTAGAAAAGAATACACATGCTGCGCATATTGGTTATATGCAGATTTTCTGGGGATTTTTTTAGCCGAGGTACACTATATATGTTGTTACTTACCACACTGCCCTTGGTCCTTAACTGGTGTTACAGCTCCTTTCTTTCTCCAATCCATGGTGGATGGTACTGCAGTAACATTTTCATACTTGAATGCTGTTGATTCCTGTGAACTTCTTCTCCATGACTTCTTGTATCCATTACGAGAAGATTTAAATTCTTCAATGGTTTGATCTGCAAACTCATTGACACTTAATTTGTATGGTTTGTTTCCAACATTACTGGACTCGATGAATTCAACATTGGCCTTGAATATATTAAAGCGTTTCTCCTTTTCAGCTTGGTTCTTATAGACTTTCCCATATTGAGTCATCCATCGTTGGTGTCTATCAACCATGGTTGGCTCATGGAGTAGTACTGTTCTACTTGACATAGCTTGAGAAGCCCAAGCAGCCAAAATGATGAATACGGCCATAAACATGAACTGAAAACGGGTTGATGAGGAAGCCATAGATAGGATTCAAGATTGTTTCGAGAAAGTAATAAGTCGGCAACGGTATCTAAAATTTGAAGATATTGCCTTCTTTATCTTTCAAAGTAGTTGTGGATGCTTTCAAAACTTGATTTGGTGAAAGTTTATATAGAGAAGAAAGGTTTTCTTTTTTTAATTTGAGTTGTCACAGATAACTGCATAATTGTTCTATATGTGGCACATAATACGTGCCGGGCAAATTGAGTTGGAAATGATTACTATATCAACTTGGAGGTTCTGAAAGTACAATTTAGAGGTTTTCCTGAAAGTGCCATCTAGGGTTTTTTCCTTTTAATTTACTAGTATCTAAATTACTAGACGACCATAATTTTGTTTGTTTGCGTTGTGCATTATTATCTCTTCCATAACAATATTTACCATTACAATTTTTTCTGAAGTAAAAGAGTGTCTTGATAGTTGATACCCAGAATCATTATGGGGGTTTTAGATTTCCTTCAAAAGATTCTTTAGGATGAAACCAAAAGCGTTGTGTAGTTACCCTCGCTTAGGCGGGGTAAAATGCTGAAATAATTCGCAACGATTTCGTTCTAATAACAATGGCTAACTTTATGTTAAACTAGTAAGAACACATGTGCGATGCACATTCTTGAATTTTACTCATCCAACAATACTAAATTTGAAAGCAATGATTTTTTTTGCGTAAAACAAAAATTTACTATTCTTATTTGTACTCGTTACGTAGATAATTGAAAGAGCTTTTCAAATATATAAATTTTATAAAAATCCGACGTATATTTTAAAAGATATTAAGTTTTTAATTTTTTTGATGTATTTTTAAAACATTGGCATTTTTGTAAATATAAAAAAATTGAGGATAACTAAGTAATTTAGGGGGTCTCCAATTAAAAAGAGTTTTTTTTTTTTTTTTTTTTTTAAAATAAGATGTATAAAGTTATCTAAACACGATGATCCAAATCTAGTTAAATCATAACCACTTCGAATAAATCGCTAACTTCTTTTAACGCTTCCCATTTTTTTATTTTTTTTTGAAGCATGGGCACGTGGGTATTGTGTATCCATAGAGTCATTGAGTTCAATCTGATTAAGAAAACTTGGGATCGCCCGGTCCCAGATTCTAGTTGATACGACTGGCTAGGCCATATGCTGTTTGGTTTCCTTCCCTGTAGTTATGCCAGATGAATCCTACTCCCACCATGCCCGGGTGACTTCTGGCAGCTACATCTCCTTATCCGGGTGACATATGGCACCTCCATCCGTGTTGATGTTTATTCAATCCATATTAAGGGTGGACCAGCCGACTGCGATGGTCGTCGTTATTTTGGTGCCACCTAGTGGGTTATAAGATGGTGGATTGCCTGGTAATACTGGAGCCTGGAGGCAGGGTTTTCTTTGCCTATGAAGCATTCCTATTGTTGCTTTAAAGCCCAAGATAGAATTTCCACCGATGTTGATTGCTTATGGAGATATATTAGCTAATTTCTAGTTATCCATAAAAATCAGAATAGAAAACAAAATGTGGTGGTAACTCAGGTTAGGGCCGATTCCTAAAGTAGGTGAGGATGCTTGTTTGAGGAGTTATAACTTTGTAGCATTACAGGTCGGATATGGCCTGGTTGAGAACCGAGAGAGGAGGGTGTTCCAGGCTGTAACCGCTATTGAGCAGCGGAGGAGCAAGTGAGCAGCTGATTATGGTATTACTTTGCTCATGACAGGTTTGTGAGTATTAATTTGCTCACCGCAGAATCTTAAACCAAATTCATACAAATCTTGGTTTTCCTCACTAATAGGCTTCGACATGGCTTGTTTTTTACTCATGTTATTCATGTTCTTCATCCTTGGATTGACAAAAATAATCGCTGAAAAAATAATCAAGAAAAGGAGTCTGACATGAATACTTACCTAAATGGGTTATATGTTGATTAGCTCCCTTGAAACTGTGCAACATATTTGTTATTCTCGCAACTCTCATGTGTAGTTTGTTGATATATTCGACCCTTTTCTTGAACACAGAATACTGGCTGTAATCGTGGCTTATGTGATTACAATAGGAATATTTCATGGATGGCGCGCCATTGGCATGTTTTTAGCAATCACATGGTCACTTGTTGCGTCTACAACCTTAGGAACAATATTATCCTTTTTTCAATTGAGATTTATCTTAAAACTGAATCAATTGACCATCCTTTGGAATTTCACAATCTAGTGATGTATCCACCAAATCATCTATTCTCCTTAATGAACGATTATTATCAACTAGATTTTATTGATCAAGATAGATGTTGCTACAATCCTCAGTTGTATCAGCAACCTCTGTAGTACAAACTACATCCACTATTTCTTTATATAAATCTAGTTGTCTGATGATTCAAATCAAGTTTTGTAACTAGAGTATTAGAGCTATATCACTAGCGTATTTTCTTAGATTTGGACAATCTTCGCACGTGTGCTAAAAACCTCTACTTGTAGCATTGTGACTCATATTCATCATCTTCTTCTTCAACATTTTTGTTTTTGGCAAGAACACGATATTAAGGCCTACTTGATGATGATAGTTATTTATAAAAGTATCTGCTTATGGCCCTTGGAATATTTATAAATTATCGTGTGATAATAGACATTGTTAAATCTAGTGCTTCCTTAATTCTTCCTTAACATTCTCAGAACTTTCTTTAGCCTTGAAGCACATTGTTTTTCAACAGGAGAACTTGTCCTTTTTATGGCTTTAAATGTTGTGCCTCTTTCTTTTTTAGAATGCTCTTTATCAAAGATTTTTAGTTTACCAACTAGAGTACTTCTAATCAATAGTGTGGAAAAATTATCTACTTCTATGATCGCATGCTTCTTAGACTCGTATATTGACAGTAATGATCTTAGACTTTCACGCACAACATCCTTTTCTAAAATCGTTGTTTCTAACGACATTCACAATATCAAAGATTTTAAAGTGAAATTCTTTAAAGTTGTCTTCATCGCTCATACAAAGGCTTTCCCAGTCACAAGCTAAGGCTTAAAGTCTGGCATATTTTTCAGAAGTATCCAATTCGAATATGGTCCTAACATCATCCAAAACTCTTTAGATGTCTCACGTGTAGACACATGATATTGAAGATATGGACTTATTGCATGGATAATAGTATTCGGGCTGTCTGAATTCTGCTTTGATAATGAAGTTTCCTTCTAATCAGACTCTCCCATCTCTTTTAACCTAAACTTCATTATTGAGCTGATTTTGAGTATTATTGGGTACTCATATCGCTTAACAACTAAAATTCAAACATTAAAGTCACGTGATCATAAGAACGATTGTATCGTATTTTTCCACCACAGATATTTCGTACCGTAAAATCCGGGAGGTACTTTAATTGAGGTTCTTTATTTTTAGAGCATTGCTAGGTCGAACTCGCGAGTTTTGTAATCTCAAGCTTGTTGTCAATATTAACTATATCTTGATTTCTAGTCTACTAAAATCAAGTCTCGGAGTAGTATTAGAGTATGGTAGTTGAGTATCAGACATCACTGAATAACCCTTGAAGATTGAAGACTGAAGAACAAACAAAGACATTTGCGAGAACTTCATCAACAAAGAGGTATGTGAAGACCGACCTATCCTATTTACTCATGATATTTACCGTTCTATCTTATGAGACTATGTCATACGGTTTTAGTAGATTTAATATTGCTAATAAGAAATTTCAAGTTAAGCTTGTCTTGATATATCTCTGGAAATATAGTTCAAGCAGTGCAAGTTCTTAGATCCTTAACAATATTGGTTAAGAACAATTTATTGTTCATGAACTATTTTTGTTTCAAGTTGATCATTTGGAAATTGGCCAAGCAACGATACTTTGTCTATGGCTATTGGGAATATTTCAAATATGCTAATGAAAGTTTCCAGAATAGTCTGAATTCAGCGAGCATGATAGGTACGCAAACCTAATACGTGTACCATGTTGATCAGAGTTCGGGAATAGGAGGTGGGGGGTGGGGGTGGGGGTGGGGGAGGAGCTACGCAAACCCAATACGCGTACCCCTTGGATCAAACTTCGTGAACTAGATAACGTACACATATTTAGTACGCGTACTCATGGAGCTTGAATTCGTAAACTGTCCATACAGCTACGCATACATACCCAGTTTCGATTTAAGAAGAACCTCATGAATTGTTTTACAAATATGTCCGGCTTTGCTACAACTCCCATAGGCACTTCTGAGACAACTTTTTCCACAAAATCTCTTGAGCTTATGGATCATGGTTTAAGTCTTGAGTGTTCTCGAACACCACTAATGCTTGTAAGTTCAATAGGTATACTTGCCAACTTGAACCATCATTGTGCACGGTTCTAGAACCCTGGACCATAGTGCATATTCTTCAATGTAATCTCGAGGCATACATCTCACATGTTTACATGGATTCCTAATAAGAATTTCACATAATTTTAGAAAGTTGTTGCTTGAATTCCAAGAAACCCTAGCTTGAACTCAAAGCTACCTGGAGCCTTGAAAATCTATAAATAGAGAGACTCTTGTAATAGGATTTCTTAATCCCTGGCACTCTTGTGTCCTAGTTGCTAAGCTAGAGTCGACATCTATAACTTAGTTTTCTTCTGAGAAACATAATTAGGTTACGTCTTTAAAGACTTTACTTAGGGATTCGTGAAGCCCGAATGGACTATCTTTTTACCTGATAGTTGTTGTATCCGGATCTTGTTCTTATTTATCTCCGAGGTTTTAGTAATCTCAGATGAAGAACGAGATAAATAGAACACAAAGTTCTTTTCGTCTCAGACTTTGTGATTCCTCAAGATATATATCTAAACTCTTCTTCGATTGGTTTCAATTGTTCTTGAGAGGTAGTTAGTAATCTAGGCTTCTCAGCTAACTGAGCGTCAGTGTTACAGAGGTTTGCTGGACTTTGTCTATTGCAAAGAGATTTCCAAACCTAGATTGAAAAATCAAAAAGGAAATCAAATAGTCTTGTATGTTAGAGGCAGATAGGTATCAAAATTATTCACTGAGGTTGAAGCAACTCTTAGCCTATAAAGGACGCCAGTTAAGGGAATCAAGTGAGCAGAATCTTGCGAGGTTCAAGAGGGGTAAGGAACACGACTGCAGTTGAATTGCTTGGATGGTTAATTTGGTCCCAACTACATTCCAGTCCGAAATATGATAGTAGAGTAATGTCTATAACGGTTTAATACAGTGTGGTGTTCAAAGCTGGACGAGGTCGCCGAGTTTTTCTGCAGGTGCAGTTTCCTCGTTAACAAAATTTCTGGTGTTTTATGTTTTTTCCTTTTACGCATTATACTGTTTTATCTTTATAATATGAATAACACAAGTAGTGAGTAGTCAATCTAGATAGTTTAATTCCTTATTAATGAGATCAAAACAAGACTCGCTCTTGTTGAATTCGTATCTTGAAAGATATATTAGAAGTTTCATAATTGTTAGAATTCGGATCCTCTTGATTTGAATATGACTACATTGATCTTGGATATTTATTTTTGAGATCTTCCAATAATTATTCTACACAATCAGGTTAACGAACTTTTTTCAAAACATATTGATTGTGAAAGAGATCGATAAGAGTAAAACTCCATATATAATTTTATTTAAGGGTCTTTGGTTTGACATACTTGTGATTATATTAGGTTTTTTCCATACAGGTGGTACTCATGTTTGTAGGTTGGATCGCTTCAGGTACAAAAAACTATTTCACGTGTTTTCATACTGATAGCAATAAAAAAGCGAGGGTATTAGGTACACCTACAACTTTTCATTTTGAGACGATATCATGATAGCAATAAAAAAGCGAGGGTATCAGGTACACCTCCAACTTTTCATTTTTAGACGATATCATTATAGTACAGTGGTAAAGTATTTGGGTGATAATACTAATAATCTGAGTTCAAAAATCGTCAACATTCTTTATCAATAAAAAAGAAAATAAAAAACTGTTGGTTCTACAACATCTATATGCATGTAACCTTTACGATATGATGAAGATACAAAAAATCAACAAAAACAAAGGTGATAAAGTTTCTAGTTTCTAGCTTTTAGTTTTAATTAGAAAGAACCAGTATAATGCGGAGTAAAAAGTAAAAATAACCAGTAGAATACCCCGATACCTAGTCCATAGTAGATGTTTACTAGATTAAGCGGTTATTGTTTCTTCTATCTATTGCAACCCAATGGACCCCAATCCAGTTATCCCGTTCTAGCAGCACAACTAAGCCTACACCATATTTCAAGAAAACGTACTCGAATCACCTTACACGTACTCGTTTGTACCTAGGTATTGCTCCGTAGTCTATCAAGAAGGCTTACAACTCCACTAACCTCCAAGCGTATGAATTCCGACCGATAAAGTTGTTTCTGGCCTCCAAGCGTGTACGTCACACAACCAGAATGTTGTTTCCAAAATCTTTGGTTTTCCCAAATTAATGGAATTACCTTAGCGCACTTAGTTTTGATTATTAAACAATCTGAATAAAGGATCTTATGCTCGATACTTGTAATAGAGCTCTTTAACCAATCTAAACCCTTAAGTACTAAACTTAATAAAGGTGTCGACTTAGTGATTTACACGTCTCACAAGGCGCCAAAATAAATCCTCGGATTTTGATCCTTTATTGACAGACACCCGGTCTTAAGATTTTGACAATTACGCATTCAAGTATGAATGTTTTAGTCTCAAATGGATTTTTTTTCCTCCCTGGGAGTACTTACTTCGCGCTAGTTATGATAAAGGTATAAAGAACTCTAACGCCCGGTGCAAAGCTATTAGCTTTCATAAGATCTCTCTTTATATGCATAAGCCTTAAGGTTTACTTGATTTCCAAGATATACCATATTCTATACATAGTGACTATCTTGATTTTGTCATGCAGTGCAAGATTAGGCAAGTTGTTGCTATTTAATGTAGATGACATCCTCCTGATGCAAAAGAACTTATTCTTTGTTGTGATGGGGCGTCTATTGAAAATTTAGGCAAAGCTGAGGCTGATCATTCTGCTGGGGAAATTGGTACTTCCAGCGCAACAGAATACAAGATCACAAACGATAATTGGTGATTTGAACCAAACATGAGACAAAAGATAAACAAGCACACAACCGCAACACTAGATATACATGGTTCACCTTTACACGATACATCCATGACACACCCGCCGAATTATTTTTTTATTATATGAAGGTCATTACGTGCGCTTACCAGAACCTACAAACGAAGATCCAAACAAAAGAGTTAGCAAGATACACCCGAGAACGCCATAAAGAAACCTTAGAAATCAATTCTCTAAACCATATTCTTCAAACCAGCCTCGTATTTTCTCTTCCACACCTTCTTCATGATTGCTAGTAACAGGGGAAAAACATAGAAACTCTCTCTACAAGTTTTTTTCTCACACAGATATTGACCTTCATGGTAGCACTCGATCCTTCCCACCAAAGAGACTAAAAAACTAAGCACAAAGATTCACCAATCTTCTAGGTTGGATGTCTACAAACATGCAATTTTATTTATATATATAGAGAACACAAACTTGACCACCAAGTATTAGTCTCAAATTAGGAAACTAGACTCTTTCCTAAACTCTATTAAACCTACCTCAATGTAGAAACAAACCAATAGCAGGAAACCTATTTAAATATGAAAGAGGTCCAAATCAGGAATCCCACATATTTCCTTTAAATCTCCACTCAGGATCATGCCTTCAAGCATGAAACGATCATAGGAAAATCACCTTGAAAATGCAGGGGATACCAAATACACTCAACTTTTTCGTTCGGCTACATGTATAGATAAAACTTAATACAATTGCAAGTAGACCAATTTAATGATCCTTAACAATATGTATATAGAGTTAATATATGAACCTCTACTCAATCAATATGTATATAGACACACGGTCCATGAACCTGATTGTTAAGAAGAGTACTTGGACGATCTCAAAAATCAATATCCAAGATCAATCTAGTCGTATCTGAATTCAATCGGAATTCTGCCAAGTGATTAAATTTGTTATCTATCTTTCAATATACGAATTCTAAAAGAAACTAGTTTCTTAATCGATTACAATTAAGCGAACGTATCTACTTAAATTGAAAACGGACAAATCTGTGTAAATCCAATTATAAAAATAAACAATATAATACAGAAAAGAAAAACACAAGACATCATAAATTTTGTTAACGAGCAAACCACAATAGCATAAAAACCTTGGGACCTCGTCCAGAATGAACACCACATGTATTAAGCCGCTACAGACACTAGCCTACTATCAGACTTCAGATTGGAATGTAGTTGAAACCGAATCCACTCTCCAAGCGATTCAGTAATTACAGTCACGCTCCTTACGTCTCCCGAACCTCGCAAAGTTATACGCACTTGTTTCCCTTAGTTGACGTCCTTTACAGTCTAAGAGTTGCTTCAGCTGAATTGAAGACTTTTGATACCAATTTGCCTCTAACAGATAAGCCTATTTGATTTCCGTTTTGATCAAAGATCAAGGTGTGGAAATCTGTTTGCAACAGACAAGCTAGCAAACCTCACAAATCCGGAACTTACGACTCCCGAAGAGCATCCTAGATTCTTAACCACCTCTCAGGAACAATCGTCGAAAGATCAACTAAGATCAGTCTTTAGATATCTATCTTGAGGAATCACAAAGTCTGAGACGAAGAGAACTTTGTGATTACTATCTATCTTGCCTGAAAGAGATTAAGAAAACCTCGACAACATAAAAGCAAGATTAGGATTCACAAACTATTAAGGTAAAGATAGTCGGATCTGGATTCACGAATTCCCAAGCGAAGTCTTTTTAGTCATAGACCTAAAAGGTCAATAGATGCGACTCTAGAATCAACTAAGACACAAGGTGTCAGGGATCGATTTTTTAAGTTGACAGAGATGTTTTATTTATAGTTTTAAAATACCATTGTTAGCTTAGAATTCAATATACAATAACTTGAGAATCAAGCAAATAAATTAGGTCTTCAAACTACAATTGAAGACTATACATATAGGTTCGATTACTGAACGTGTACAATGACTGTTCGGTTTAGCAAGCTAGCCAAATAACTAAAAACTATTTGATGTTCATTTAAAAACTTAATAATTTAACCATGCTTCACACACATAAGTGTTTAAGTGATCAACAAATTCTTATAAGTGTTTAAGAGAGTTCTAGCAATGCTAAAGTATTAAAATAATAAATCTTTAAGCATCTGCTAAACATTTTCGGGACAGTTGGTACAACGGTTTTCCAACCGTAGGGTTTATTCACGAGTCAGGGTGCTACGGTTCGTGAATCGGGTTCGCCAACCCTACTAGACTACTGAACTCAGTTGACTACGGTTCGTGAACCGGGTCCGCGAACTTCTAGCCAATTTATCCAACTTATAAAATCAGTTCACCACGGTTCGCCAACTGTTCCCAATTGAACTTGTGGTTTGCGAAATGGTTCGCCAACCTATACCTTGAGTAAAAATTTCAGTAAGTTCATATTTCTCTCTAATGATGTTTGAAACATTCCCAAATGATATAATCATTTGCATGGGCAATTTTCAATTGACCACAAATTAATTCATAGAACTAATATTTCCAAGGACCTTTGAACATCTAATCGCTAAATCATATTTCGAGATTTTTCATAAGACAAGCTTGACTTGAAACATCTTCTCTGTAAATCTACTATAAGTCATACGACATAGTCTCAATAGGTAGAATGATGGTATAATGAGTAAAATAGAATGGTTCAGTCTTCACATACCTGATACAGAAGTTCTCCAAATGTCTTCGTCGATCTTCAGTCTTCAAGGGTGATCTCTGATACTCAACTACAATGCTAACATATCCGAAACTTGACTTAGTAGACTAGAAATCAAGATATAGTTTTGATCACCTAACATTGACAACAAGTTTGAGATAGCAAAACTTGTAGATTCAACCGAGCAATGTGATAGGTGTTGTAAACACCTTAATTATTATCTAGTATTTATGCTTTCTTTGCTATTTTTCTTGTAGAATATGTATCTTATGTTTTCTTTTCAGTTTATTAGGTGCAATGCAGTCATTATGAGCAAAAGAATGAGAAAACGTCCATTTAGAGCGTAAAGGGAAAAAGCATCATCTCAAGGGCGAGTGCTATGCGGAGTCGGAGTCTGGTTCAAAGGAAAGCTAATGGGCTGCCATATGATGGCCCGTATCGTTTTGATGGGTGTCTCCATAAATTCCCATTCCTACACACAGTTGGTGGACTGTATCATTTTCTGGGTGCCTGTGGCACTTCTCATCATTACATCAACCCTGAAATTGAGAAGAAATGTATTTTTCAATCATTTTGTTTTAAACTCAAAGGAAAGAGAGAAAGCGTGGCGGCACCTAAAAAATCAGAGAAAGGGCGAGATTCAGAGATGAAAATGGTGATTGAGAAGGATTTTGAGGTGAATTAGATGAAGAAGTGATTTGTGATTTGTGTTGTGTGACAGAGAAGACAAGATTGGAAAGGGGATCTGAAGCAGAAAAAGAGAAATCGAGAAGAACCAGAAGAGATTGGTGAAGATTAAGGAGATGGGTTTCTGAATTCAAGAAGGATTCGCTGATGAGAAGATCGAGAAGGAATCAGGGGAGTTTGTGTTGTATTGTTCTTCCCCAAATTAGAGTTAGGGTTTCTGCTGTTATTGATTTGAAGAAAATGGGTTAATTGAAGCACTGTTATGCTGTTGACTGCAAGAATTGAAGGGTTTGGCTACAAATTTGAAGTCAAGAAGGAATTACAGTTAGGGTTTATGTTTGACTGATGGTTGAATGAAAGAGCAAAGAAGAAATGGTGGATCTGGAATGGAAGAATGGATGTTGTCTGATTCATAGGTCTGTGTTGGATTGGATGGAGATGATACTAAGAGGGTTCAGGGAAGAATGGCAGTTGATTCTGGTGCTTTGTCTGAACTGATGGTGGTCACGACTTAGATGGAGATGTTGGTATAAGGAAATGCAGAAGACATGAATCTGTTGCTGTTGAAGTTCATAGCTGAATGGGTGTTGCAATGATGGTGAAGCTAAAATGGCAGAGGAGTTGTTGATGTCAAGACTGAGGCAGTGGTGAATTTAGTTGCAGGTGGAGCTGCAGGTGTTGCTGCTAGTAATGAAAGATGGTGGATTATGAAGTTGTATGGCTGAGAGATTGGAGCAGTTGTGGTTAGGCAATGCAGTTAGAACCAGTGGTGGAGGAAGGTTGGTATTTGGTTCGCTGGGGTGAACTGACTCAAGGTGGTACAAGGAATGGCGAAATTGTCTTGGTGCTGGAGTCGAGTATGGAGAATGAGTTTGTGTTGCTGTTGTTGCAGTTGGATAAGCAAGGAATGAACTGAGATGGAAGTTGTCTGAGGTTGCATGGAAGAGAAGTTGGTGTTATTGCAGCAGCTGGTTATGGAGATTGCGGATGTGTTGAGTCTGTGCATTGCAGGGAAGTAGGCTGTTGTGTTACTAAAGGCTGAGTTCTGGTGGCAATGGAAATGGGTGTGCAGCTGACTGAGCTGTGTTGCAAGGATGTAAGAAGACATGGTGTTTGAGATGAGAATGGTGATGTTGTATTGCAGGTGATCTTATAGCTGTGCAAGGAGAAGGTTCAGGCTATGTGTTGCTGCCAGTGAGAATGGTGATGAATTGTACTTGAAATGAAGAAATCAAGGGAGTGATGATGCTGCAATGCAGATGGCAGAGTCAATGAGAAGCTGTGAATGATGTTGCTGTGTTGCAGGGAGGTTACAGAAGATTGATGGGATTTGCAGGATTGGAGATGGTTTGCTGGACTGGTTGAAGCAGCAGCTTATCAACTGATGATTGTGCTGTATTAATGGTTGTGATTGTGGCACTGAGATGAGAATGAGGAGGTGGTATTGATATCAGTTGGTGGTATTCAAGCATGAACTGAAGCTGCAGAATGGTTTAGCAACTGGTGATGTTGCAGGTGCAGCTTAAGATGAACTGAGACAGTCAAGGTGTAGCTTATGGTTATTGAAGTTGTGAAGCTGAATGAGGATGAGCTACTGGTGATGGTGTTATGTATGGTTGTGACAGGAAATTACAGCTGTTGATGTGCAGGAAGGAGCCATTATGGCTGGAGGTGTAATGCTGCTGCACAATGATTGTGCAACAGAACTTAGGCCAGTGCAATGGCTCAGGCCAAAACCTTCTCAGCTAATTCAGCTTAGTCAGGCTAGTTAGACTCTGACTCGTTTCTGACTCATGACATCATTGAGTTGACTCGGGTAACTAGATCTGATTCGGTTTGACTCAGTTGACCCGACCTAGCTGATTCGTTGACCGGTGACCGGGTGGACTTTGCCGGTCACCGGAAATACTTTTTCGACGGATTCCGGCAAACTTCCGGCGCTAGCACCAGTTTTCCGGCGAGATCTTTTTTGGCAGAATTCTACATGGGTATTTCTTTATGTGGGCTTGGTGGACTATTTGGACTTGGGTATTGAATACTTGACCTAGTTTTGGAAACATACAAAAGGGAAGACTTCTACTTCTTTTGGTTATCACGGATTTCTACTTGGAGCTTTTGGAGAGAGCCGGATACTAGGGTTTGCTTTATGTTTCACCTTCTTTATTTTAATATGGTGATGACGAACTCAAAAGCTATGAGTAGCTAAACACATAATATTGGTTATGGGATAAAGTTGATTTCATCAAACATGTTAATTGATTCAATGCATTAGTTTTGTCTCAACTTTGTTGTTTATGATTCATTGCTTATAATGTTATATGTTTTGAATACTTGTTTGGTTGAGTCCGGAATAAATCCGATTTGCATTCATATCTAAAGCTAGATTAGGATTTTCAATATGTAAAAGTTGTTAATCCCTGATTCTAAGTAGCATAGTGCCATTATTACTTGTAGTGATACATCTCTATAATTGCATATGAATCATAACTTTTGTTAAAATGAATTAGTGCTTTTACACGTTCATTTGCATTGATTAGTCTATTTCATAGAACTTAGTGCTCTTGGGAAGTTAAACTTAATTGTGCTTTTACACTTTAGGTTGCTTTCTAAGTAGATTTCACATGTGCATCTTTTAATGTGTTTGTGATAAAATCGGAAAATAAACGGGATATTCTTGCGATCAAGATATCCTAGGACTTTTAGTAAATGCGAGATTAAATTTTCAATTCTAGTCATTGATGAAAATGCATGTTTGTGAATGATACTATCCCGTGACCAATATCTTCTCCTTATTGTTTATTTCAATTATTTCAATTGCTTTGCTTTATTTTATTGCTTAGATAAAATCAAAATCCCCCCTTGGTTACTTAAGAATCTGAAATTTTGTAACAACAAAAGCCTCTCTGTGGGAACGAACTCTTTCTTACCACATACTTCATTTATTTTAGTTGAGTAAGAAAGTGAAATTATTTTTGACGCATACGACAGTGATCACAATGCTTTAACACACCTCCATTTTCTACTAGAGTTGTTCACCATCTCTATATACCAGTAGAATTAATTTTGAAGATCACATCCGAATTTTCATCTTAATAGAACCATATCTTAGACAAAAACACTATGATGTTGATAAAAGTCTTCAAACCATCTTCTACCGGAAGAACACTTGTGAAATTGATCATGTTTCACAAATACCATGAAAATCTTCAACCAATATGAAAAGGATAGGGTACCAAGTACACCACCAAAATTTTCGTACGACAACATGTATGGACAAAACTTAATACAATTGCAAGTAGATCTAAATTAAATATCCTTGAACAATATGTATGTAGAGTGTTCTCTTATCTATTCCACAATCAACATGCCTAGACAACAAAGTCCGTGAACCTGATTGTGGAGAAGAGTTCTTGGACGATCTCAACAATCAATATCCAAGATCAATCTAGTCGTATCCAATTAAGAGTATCCAAATTTTTCCAAGTATGAAACTTGTTATCTATCTTTCAAGATACGAATTCAACAAGAACAAGTCCCGTAATTGATCACAATTAATAGGGACATAAATTACCTAGAATGAATACGTACTACTTGTGTTATTCCTATAATAGAGATAAAATAATATAATGCAAAAAAGGAAAAACACAGGACACCAGAAGTTTCGTTAACGAGGAAAACTGCACCTGGGGACCTCGTCAATCTTTAAACACCAAACTATATTAAGCCGCTACAAATACTAGCCTACTATCATACTTCGGACTAGAATGCAGTTGAGACCGAATTAACCCTCTAATCAATTCAGCTGTAGTCGTGCTCGTTACGTTTTTTGAACTTCGCAAGGGTATACACAATCGATTCCCTTAGCCTCCTTTACCTAAGAGTTTCTTCAACTTAAGTGAAGACTTTTGATACCAACCCTCCTTTAACAGATAAACCTATTTGATTTTCCTTTAGATCGTTTAAATCAAGGCTTGGAAATATGTCTGCAACATACAAAGATAGCAAACCTCACGAATCCAGAGAACTTACTCTCAGTTAGCTGAGAATCCTGGATTACTAACTACCTCTCAGGAAAAATCTAAACTTGTCAATGAAGAAGAGTTTTAGATATATATCTTGTGGAATCACAAAGTGTAAGACGAGAGGACTTTGCATTTATATAAATCTCTTTCTTGATTGGAGATTGACGAAAACCTCGACAATCAACAAGAACAAGATCAAGATACACGAACTATCAAGGTCAGATAGTCAGACATGACTTCACTAATCCCTAACTGAAGTTTTTTATTCGTATAAACTAATTATTTTTTTCAGAGGCAATATAGGTTAATAGATGACGAATCTAGCAAGCAACTAGGATACATAAGTATCAGGGATTGGAATTCTCTGTTGTTTGAGTCTCTCTATTTATAGACTTTCAAGACTATAGGTATAGCTTTGGATTTAAGCTAAGATAACTTGAGATTCAAGCAAACACTTTCTCAGTTCAGATGAAACTCTTGTTAGGAATTCATGTAAGCATGTGAGAAGTTTGTCTTGAGATTACATAGAAGAATATACACTATGGTCTAGGGTTTTAGAACCATATAGAATGATAGTTCTTGGCAAATATGCCTTATGACCTTATAAGCATAATCATGTTCATTAACACTCGAGACTTAAACCATGATTCACAAATACAGAGTGATTTAGTGATCAAATTTGTCTTAGAAGTGTTTAACAGAGTTGTACCAATGCCAAACATATCTGTGAAAATAGTTTATAAGCATCTGCTTAATTCATACTGGGTAGGTATATATAGGGGTACACGTACCTATGAACCAGTTCGTGAATTAAGGGTGCTAGGGTACGCGTACTGGGTATGGGTACCTTCATGTGTCCTGAATCTCAGAACTTCTGAAAACTCTCTTTTAACAATCGCCATAGATATGAAATATCATTGCTTGGGAAATTTTCAAATGATCAACTTGAAACAAAACATATTTTGAAAAATAAATTGTTCTTGACTAAGATTTCCAAGGATCTATGAATATCCATTTTTTGAATCATATTTCGAGATATTCAACAAGACAAGTTTTACTCGAAGTTTCTTCTTTGCAATATGAAATCTACAAAAATCATACGACATAATCTTATAAAGATAGAATGGTAAATATCGTGAGTGAATATGATAATTCATTCTTCGCATACCTCTTTGTCGATGAAGTTCTCCAAATGTGTTCGTTTGATCTTCAATCTTCAATTTTCGAGGTTATTCACTGATGTCTGATATTCAACTACCATGTTCTAATCTAGTCCGAGACTTGACTTTAGTAGACTAGAAATCAAGATATAGTTTTGTGCATCTAACATCGACAACAATCTTGAGATATCAAAACTTCCGAGTTCGACCGAGCAGTGCTCTAACACACCATCGACAAATCCTTGCATAGACCCCACCATTGATCTCCAAAAGAACCATCCAGAAGAATCACCGCTAGTTTCACATAACCAGTAAGCTTACATATTGAGCTCTAACCCAGAAAGGAAACTTCAATATCATACACCTGTACTTGTCATGATTACCGTGTATCTGAAATAAATTATCAAATATTTCCACTGTGATTAATAGGATTAATCGTTTGAGCGATTCCCAAAGCCATCACCAAACTGACATACTTTTTGTCAGCATCACACCCAACATACTCGCTCAAAATATATATACCATGTGAATGCCGATATTATAGTGGTACATGCTTTCGAGATCCCATACATTCTTGATATTGCGTTCAAGCCATCAAGAATATTTAACATATATTTAAGAACATAAATATATAACATCTCATGTATAACTTCGAAGCGTTGCTTGACTTGATTCTACATGAGACCTCAAGACCTCATCCTTTCTACGAACTGTGTATCGTTATTGACACCCTTCAAGAAGTAATGATGCAACAAAATCAAAATATTGGGGATCTTTGTGGAGTCTAAATACTCTTCCAAGGGTCAAGCATTTTTATGGAAGTGCTCCTCAAATATTGTACCTTATAATGAGAGAACACACTAGTTATAAATTACACAGGTGAAGACTGCAAAATGTGCAAACATAGTATAGAAACTACAAAGCATATTCTATGGGAATGTCCTTTCTCTAGAGCCGGATGAACTTCAGTACCAGGTGCAAGTGGAAGCTTTCAGAATATCAACATCTTTGTGCTACATTGGTTTAACAATGAAATGTGCAGCTTAGATAAAGACTGGGTATAGCGAAGATGGCAAATACTACTTGGGAAATCTGAAAAGCCAGATGTAGATGTGTGTTTAAAGATATCACGTCAAATCTAATTGACGTTACTCGTACATGAAAAATTTAAACTTGGCAACAGGCAAAGACATGAAGACAAAAAAAAGGGTCCTGCAACTTCTTAATCATTAAGCAGCAGGACTAACACAATCTGGAGATCGCCAGCTATCCCTTGCTCTTCTATTTGCTGTGATGCATCATATAGAAAAACATCGAGCCATCATTCATGAATTGCATTAATATTGCCTGATTGTGCAGGGAGATACAAGTAAACCAAATGCACCAATGCAGACAGACACCTGAATGTTGAACAAGCTAAATGCTTTGAATTGCTAGAAGCTATGGAGTTGGTAGAGCAACTTGAAGTACAACAGAGGTGTTTCGAATTAGATGCCCAACTTGTAGCTGATGCAATCAATGGTGATGTTCACAAAATGACATGGTAAAATCAATCTATTATTTTAGATATCAAATCTAAGCTTAGCAGTTATCCATTATGGACCTGCAATTGTATTAAGAGAACTTGTGATAAGCCCGCTGATAAATTAACAAGGCATGCTAGAATTTTTAAAGTTTCTAAAATCTGGTTTTCATATCCTCCAAGTTTTATTGTTATACCGATACTGGAAGATACAAACAATGTAATTTTTAATGTCCTTTAACCGAAGTTTGAGTGCATCTATGTGCACCCCAACTTAACCAGGGGTGCACATTCCTCCCCTCGGCATTGGCTAATAATTAACCTTAGTTATTACTATCTAAAGAAGGTCCACTGCTTATTAATATCTCTTTCTTTCCATTTCTCTTTTCCCCACCCTCCGGATCCTCTGTCTCCAATAACTCCCTGTCCTCCAGTTCCTACCAATCAGCAGATAACACGTGTGTCTATCATTTCACGCCGTCGGTAATTAGATATTCTCAAAACTATAGGAAAGAAGGAACAAGTCCAATTCTTCATTTTTACTGTATTTTTATTTTTATTAATGGGCTTCTTCATCTACAATGGGTTCAGGAAATGTAGTTTATTTATTATTAGCAAATCCAATTGAGAATCGGAAAACACAATAAGATGACGAGGTTATTGGGATATAAGGGATTTTATTAAAAGTTTTATTAAGATCATCATCGGACTTTTCCTTCTTTCTTCATCTGATGGAGGCATTTTTGACACAAACCCAAACAAAAGATCTCAAATTAATCTCCCCGTTAAAGTATAAGTCTCATAATCAATATCACTTCACTTGGCACTAAAGCTATTAAATCATTTATTTAGAAATTCAAATTTCAAAGAACCCATCCACCTTAGATTTGTTAAATCATTGATATGAATGATTTAATACTCGATCAGAAAAATGGAATGATTTAATAAATCTAATAGTTTTTCCATGTAATTATGGATTTAGATTGGGTTCACAAACAGATCAGGGGGGTTCTTCTTTTGATTTAATGAGGATGTAAATTAGGATTTCATCACTTTAGAGGTCGGAAATAATTATCATTTTTACTGTATTCTCAATGCCCCACCATTCTCAGAGAATTTATCTGGAATGAAGTTAATGAACTAATTCAGAGAATTTATCTGGAATGAAGTTAAGACAATCTGGGGATTTTGTGAAGATGATAATAATAAAACGAGAGTAAATCCGTGTTGCACGACATGGAAAAAAAAAGAGACGAAGAAAGAAGATGATATAAAACACACTCATGTGAAAAGAGAGAGAAAAGAGATATCAATACAATAATTAATTATGTTTGCAAAAAATAGTTTCTTCAATTTCTATACGGTGGATCTACTTTATAAAACACTTACAACCAAGGTTAATAATCACTAGCCAATACTAAATGGAGAAATGTGCACCCCTAGTTAAGCGGGTGCACATAAATGCACTCCCGAAGTTTTTTCTTAGCATAAAAAGACATATTGTCCTCTTAAACATCAACTTATATAAATATTATAATTTAAATTAAAGAAATTTGGCTTTGGTAAATCTTAATGTTCTTTAACCGTCTTAGCATAAAAATATAAAGACATCAACTTAAATAAATATTGTAATTTATATTTAAATAAAAAAAATTGGCTATTTTTTTTCTCCCAAAGATGCCCGAGTTTTCGGATTGATGTGGGTGGGTGGTGCAAAGCCGAAGACAAGAAATGGTCCAAGACTGCAAAAGGCAATGGCCCTTTCTTGAAGCAAAGTAAGGTAGGTAGGTAGGTAAAGCAAGAGGAAGAGGAATGAGATGAGAGGATGTGGCGAAGAAAGAGTTTATAGAGCTGTCTTACTGGTAGTTAGACTAGAAGGGATCAGAAAAGCAACAAAGACACCTAAATTCATACAACGGAAATTATCAATAAAACATATCCGAAGTGGACCTCTCTAAAAGGTCTATGTATGTCCTTAAGCTTCCTAATTGTGAATTATGCCGCTCACCATAATTTCTCCTCCTATGAACACTTGGCATGTGAAAAATGAAAAATGAAAAATAAGATTTTGGCCTGGTTGCTTGTTGGCTAAATATTTGCCTCTCCTATGTTTGAAATTGGATGACCTGTATATACATGAATATTTGTTTTTTTTGATCGATCAGAGAGAATAGAATAGATTATAATGCACACAAGCCGTGTGCGGGCATATACAACTGATAAAGAACGAAAAGCCCACATAAATAGCAACAAAACAAAAATAATACTAAAGAGAGGTTGCAAACCACAATATAGACCACTGCCTAATGTCAATTAACGGACTCGTCAAAAACAATTAAATCGTCGTGATTTTTTGCGAGATCATTAAACATTTTTTCACGATTATCCTTTAGAGGGGTAAAATCTAAGCCACATAAAGAGCCAAACTCCATCAGTTTATCTGCAGAGACTTTGTTAGGAACTTTAGGTTTAAGAAGTTTTTTCTTTTTTAAATTTGAAAGAGTACCATTTGGAAATGTACCTGTACCTCTGGAGCGCAATGTCTAGACTAATTAAAAATTCAGGAAATGACATTACACTTTGTTAGCCTTCCTAGTTTGAGGCCTAGGGATTTTATTTGAGACCTATGGATTTCCTCTCCCAACTTTTACAAATGGCTACGAGGTGTCTAAATAGCCAAAAAGATCAATCTAGCCTGAAATTAATCATATTACTAACTCATATAAATAAAAATTCATTACCATTTTCAGTAAAAAACCTATAACTGAAAAACCTAAAAAAAATAAAATAAAATAAATCTATTTTCATCCAATCTTTCTAATTTCCATAAACCCTAATCATTTTTTTTTTGTTGATCTTCACGTTCAACGATCACCAAGAAAAGGTAAATCTCCATCAACCCATTCTATTGTTAGCATTTATTCATTGATTTACATGTTTAAAACCTCAATTTTTAAAATCAAAATCTCCGATTTACCCAGAATCAGTTTATGTAGATCTATCGTATCAACCGATTATGGGTTTTGTTCTTCGTCCATGAAGAACATGCAGAAGAATAGGTTTATAGGATGAGCAGCAACGACCGATTCTGGGTATAAATAAGAATATGTAAAGACATCACCACAATCGGTTTATAAGTGCATTAGTATAGACTGATGCAGGGTGTTTTTTTTTTGAACTCTGTGCTCCTACAATCGGTTTTTATGTAAGTCGTTAATGTACCGATTACGGAAATTGTCAGTTCAGATTCCATTTCACAGTCGGTTTTTATATGTGTCATATAAACTGATTCTTAGTGTTTCATTTTCCTGTGTATTCTTTTGTTAGAATAGGATTACATATGTTGTCCTATGGATCGATTGTTGAAC
Organism: Papaver atlanticum; assembly: GCA_023531105.1. Lineage (NCBI taxonomy): Eukaryota > Viridiplantae > Streptophyta > Magnoliopsida > Ranunculales > Papaveraceae > Papaver > Papaver atlanticum. The sequence goes on along the minus strand of JAJJMB010003724.1, from coordinate 942,010 downwards.
TAGATTTTTTTTATTTTGTAGATATAGACTTCGGTCATTTATCCTTTTATTCTCGAGAGCTCCAACATGAGGATGTTCACAGGACACCACATGCCATGGTACCTAGAAGCATGTAGAAGTTCGTCTATGGCTGTGAGACCCATTTGGAACAGGCCCTGGCCCTGGCTGAAAAGATTGCATATTAAAAGATGATTGAGCTCATCAGGTTTACCCGAAGAAGGAGGGATGAAAGTGCAGCTCGGAGGGCACACGACAGACATTTGAATAGTTTGTTTGTAGAAATGGCTGAAGCAGAAGCTGCCAATGCAGCTGGTGGTGGTGGTGGTGATGCTGCTCCTCCATGATGTTGATGCTCTCTTTTAGATATCATAAGTTTAAGTTTTAAGTTTTTATTTTTTAAGACTTTTGGTGGTTTAAGTTTTTAACACTTTTTTGGATGATTATGGTTTGAATTTAAACGCACTTACGGTTTTAATTATTATGTATAATGGGTTTACGGCAAAACAAGATTATTCATGCTTCAAACTTTGTTTCGCAAATACAAGCAAACAATCAGGCTATATGACTGCACCTATAAACCGATTTTCTGAGGCTTCATCAAGGAATCGGTTCATGTAGGTGTCAATATAATCCGATTCTTCATGCCTCCGAAATATCAGGTTTCTGTATCTTTTGTTAGTCGGAATCTGATTACATGTGCAAATATATAAACCGATTACTGTCAGTGAAAAGTTCAATTTTCTTTGTTGAATTTCAGGAACAATTAGTTTGTGTTTCCAATTATAAAGATCGATTGTCGTGGACATCAAACAATAATCGTTCTTTATGGACATTCGAGAAGACTGATTGTGCTAAATTATTTCACTTTTTTTTCTCCAAAAAATTAGCCGTTGGGGTATTTCTATATATAAAGAGACTTTATCCCCCGACTCAGTTTGCCTCAAACTTGATCATTCTATTCGCTCTTACTCCATATACTCCACAACTACTCATTTCATACCTCCACATACAAGCATGGCATCGTTTGACTCTGCCGAAGATTTGGCCATCATCAAAGCATGGTACGCCTAAAGTCGAGTTGTAAATCACTCCCCCATAAGGGTAGAATCCGAAACCTTTTGGACAAAGATATATAACAAATTTAGGCAAGATTATGGGAACCCGAAGAGAAGGAGTCTTCAACAAATCCATGATAGGCACCAAGTCATCCAAGATTCTATAGTTGCTTTTATAGATATCCAACAACGAATTTTGACCGCTAGCCACTTTAGCTTGTCCCTTCAACAATTTGTAAGTATTTTTTATGGTTTATTCTGCACAATCTACTTTTATCAATTTGTAACTAACAAAGTAAGTTTGTGTCGTGTTTTTGTAGCACGAAGCCGTGAAAGCGCGCTACTTGGAGGAAAATGGGGAAGCATTCACATTTAATGAAAGCTATCACTTCATGGTATCAAATTTCCAGAGTACACCTCGGACTTTATGGTGGGTGAATCGTACTTGGAATCCTCCGACAAAGATTGATAGTTTTAGTAGATTTTGTGTAGATTTTGTGGGTAGATCTCTATGTAAACCCTCACGAGACTATAACTCGTCCACTAGGGTCGCCTAGGGGTTCAAAGGCTTGATGCACGTGCTAAGTGTATCCGTGATTCCTACGAAAAGAAGTAGATTTGAAATGAATGAAAGTATGGATGAATTTTTTTATTTCTTACGAAAATGAAACAATCAGTTTATATATGATGCCAAAAAACCCGATTGTGATAATCGGATTTCATTTATACATACTTTAACCGATTCTTGATGTCCTTCATGAATACTGAAACACCAATCCAGAATCGGTTTACGAGTGCATGAACGTAAACCGATTCTGAGTAGTGTTTTCGGGAAAAAAAATCAATTTTTTTTCCAGTTGTTTAATGTTTTGAAGAGCGATTTACATTAGTTGATCTCACATATAACACGGTTAGTTAACACATAAAATGATTAATTAACAATAATTATAATCAGGGATAAAATGGATAGTAAGAGAATAGTTGACTAAGGGATTTAGGGAAATTAATTTCTAATGATTTTTTTTGTCTTTTAATAACATACCCCAATCTAGGAAGGTTTGCAAGAAGTGTGGTTTTTGAAGGTAAGTGAGCAAATAGATCGAGACATAACGACATTATACAAAAGTTATTATCATCTAATAACTTTAGTGATAAAAATGGGCTACAGGGATTCCTCAAGTCTCGAGTAGCCGAGCTAGTACAGCAACCTGGGTTGTTCTAAAGAATTTTAAAGTCTCCACCAATTTGTGGATAAGCTAAAATTATAGATGAGAAAAGTGAGCTTACTTTGTTATATTTTTCAATTTAGTGGGTAACTTAATCTGCAGTTTTTTTAAGTAGTCAAAACAACGATTCATAACTAACTGTTCTTCTTGACTGAAAGTGGTTTCCATGAAAAACTGATAGTGGACTTTCGAGTTTTAGGCTTAGCAGCCAAAAGCTGTCACACATCATGCCCATGCGGCCATGCCTACGAAACTTTTCTCAAATTTCATTATAAAACACTAAAACAGTAGTATATCCTATTTTGTTTGGTAATGTATACTGTCAATTTGTCACTACTCGCTAGCGAGGACCAGGAGAAAGGGGAAAGTGGAGTTGTTTATAATTGTTAGTGGGTGAAGGAACCACCGTAACTATAAACCTAATGGTACGCCGATTACCCATTGATATTTTCTAAGATCTTACTTAAAGCAGTTCCTATGGACTCAACAAAATAAAGATTTATTCATTTTGATCCCATTATGGACTCAATAAACATGAAAAACGGATGGGCAAACCAACAAATTTGTTGGTTTGTTGAGTGAGATGGAAGAACAAGAACGCGTTTGATGGAAGGTCGGGCGGTTGAGGCACAACCGCTAGCTGTGTGTCCTAAAGTCGCCCGTTTTTCCTTCACACGCCAGCGTCTCTGGAGAACCCTCCCACGTTTTTCCCAAAACCGCCAACGACTAAATCTGGACGGCTGAAAACTCTTGTGATCCAACAGCTATAATTTTAAGTTCTATAAATACTCATCATTTCAACTCCAAATTCACAAATTCTACACATTCTTCACTCTCAAATCATCTACAAAAATGCCTCCCACAGTACGTGGTGTTAGATTCACTCAATAAGAGGATTTAGCTATTTGTAGAGCCTTTATTTTTCACATACAAGATGCTGTCGATAGGAATGTAGCCGAATCGACGTTGTGTTTCTGGGAGAAAGTTTATAGAATGTTCGCCGCTGAAACGAGGAACATTAATGGGCGTGATCCTCACTATTGTCGCATCGTTTTAGTTTAATGAGTCGTCATGTATCGGAATTCGCCGCTGTACTAGTAGAGAATCACAAAAATAAACTTAACGGTGAAGCTGTACATGAAGTGGAACCTAGAACACTAGCGATGTGGGTAGTATCTCACGACGGGCGTCCTTTCGACTTCCAAGCTTTTTTCAACATTCTTAGGGTGCTCAACAGATACCATCCCTACATCGCCCTAAGAATTCCACCACCCGACGAGAATTGACGCCTATGTAGTTGTTTTAATCTAATGTATTTCTTTTATTCTCATGTATGATGTAGTCGTTTAATCCAATGCAGTATGCTTTTATTTATGATATTGATGGTGCAATGTTTAATCCAAGAAAAATTTGAATTAGTTATGATATTGATGGTGCAAATATGAAGACATCCACATGTTTGGTTTAGATAATCGTAATAACACAAAATAAACAGCAAACTAAATAACATAATACCATAGTGAATCAATTTGTCCTTCAACTTCAATCATCCCACTCCACCAAAAAACACCTAGGACATTTCCAGAAATGCCTTCCATATGTGTCTTCTTCAGAAGAAGTGCACAAATGCATGAAAGTCTTGCAACCGGGCTTTAAGCATTCACTGATTCTCTGTGGACAATGTTTGTATTCGTGATCTTCATATCCACAATGCTTGCAGTGTAATAACTTATTCTTCAATTTGGCTTTCAGTTTGAAGTTTTTGCAGAGTGTTGCAATTGTTAGAGCACTGCTCGGTCGAACTCGCAAGCGTTTCTATCTCAAGCTTGTTTGTCAAGTTTAGTTGTAAAAACTAAAAGTATATATTTCTAGTCTACTTATAGCTATGTCTCGGATAAGGATAAAATGTGTAGTTGAGATTTAGACTTCACGATAGACGAAGAACTACTAAGGGGAGCTTGTGGAACTTCATCAACAAAAGGTATATGGATATTTGAACTCATCTATCACTCAGAAGTCTATTTCTATTCTATCTCCTATTGAGACAAAAGTCGTACAACTATACAAACTTTACAGTATACACATTTGATATTTCGAGCTGAGTTTAACTCGCTTACATATTTCTCGAAATATGTGTTGGTAAGCTTCCACTTTAACCAAGTTCATCTTATATTCTTGACGACAGTCAAAAGATGATCATGTGAAAATCGCCTGGTAACATCTTACATGATTTGTGTGAGACAGTCATTTGATGTAGACTCAGAATGTTTCGTATTGATCTATTGATCACTTGAAAATTGCTTTGAAGCTAACAGTTTTTGTGAGACAGCTATTCCCGTCTTCTAAGAATGTTTCAATGATTAAAATGGAGTTTATAAAAATTAACCATTGATTGGATATAACATAGTATGCGTACTTGTATGCTAACTGTTGCAAGTTACTCCAAGTTCGGGAACCATAATATGCATACCCGTGTGCGTACTGGTTTAACAGTTGAAGTCCGAGAACTTAGTATGCATACCCGTATGCGTATTGGCGTAACAGTTCAGGTCCGGGAATTTAGTATGCGTACTCGTTTGCATACTAATTCAACTGAGTTCGGTCGTGAATGACAGTATGCGTACCTGTTCGCATACTAGCGGACAGACCAAGTCCGAAACTCTAAGTATGTGTACCCGTTTGCATACTTGAGTGGGTTAAGTTCTAAAATCGGTTTATTCGTGAACAAATACATTTATATAATAAGGAATGCAATCTTTGCAAACAGTGGCTATAATGTTCATGAATTGATTCGAGTGAATCAAAATCGATTTTGCTCAATTGTGTCTTGTATACTTCTATGAGAATATAAACAATTGAACAACTCCATAACTAGTTTCATTTGAGTCATTTGAACTAGTTGTGATTAAGATGGACAAGGTTGATATGAAAGTGTTCATATGGCTAACTTTGGTTAACTATTGTTGAGCCAACCAAGTGTACACGTTTAGGTACGATTACCCATATCTAAATGAAGGCACATTTCATTTGTGTGTAACAAGCTAAGTTCGATCTAATGGTTGAAAGATATTAGCTTGAATCTAATCAGGTTTTCATCTAACGGTGAATATTGAATGTTTTGTTACCAAGGTAGCATTGATTGCAAACCCTGATTTGAAGACTATATAAGGGATAACTCTAGCAACTTGGAAACCTAATCCCCACACCTCATGTGTGATACTAGTTGCGATTAGAGTCGATTCTCCTTTAACCTAGGTTTTTCTAAAACCATTATAGGTTAACGACTTAAAGACTTCATTGGGATTCTGAAGCCAGGCCCAACTATTTTATCTGTAGTTGCGTGTTCTGATCTTATTCTGTTCTATCGTATTGAGTACTATCTTCTCTAAGATTTTCTCGAGATTCAATCTCCGATAGGTAAGATAAAAAAGTAGTCACAAACATCTTCATCTCATCGTTTGTGATTCCACAATATCTTGTTCCGCTTCTATACGGTTAAGATCATTAATCGGTGATTGATATTACTAGGCTGTTCTTCGGGAATATAATTCCGGTGTATCAATTGGTTCATGTTCACCTTGATTTATCAAAAGACGGAACAAATATTTTTGTGGGAGACAGATTTATCTATTCAATAGTCTTTTATGTGTGAGACAGATTTGTTTATCAAGTCATTGACTTTGGGTCGTAGCAACTCTTAGTTGTGGGTAAGATCAGCTAAGGGAATCAAGTGCATAGAGTCCTGATGGGATTCAGAGGCGTAAGGAACGCGACTGTACCTTAATTAGCGTGAGATTGGTTAGGGCTCAACTACATTCCATCCCGAAGTTAACTTGTAGTAGGATATAGTCTGTAGCAGCTTAATACAATGTGGTGTTCAAATCTGGACTAGGTCCCGTGGTTTTTCTGCATTTGCGGTTTCCTCGTTAACAAAATTTATGGTGTCTGTGTTATTTATTTTCCGCATTATATTTTATATAATTGAAATATCACAGGTTGTGCATAATTCAATCAATTGGTAAATCCAACCTTTGGTTGTTGATTGGCACTTGAACATTGGTCTTTGGTACCGTTCAAGTTGTTTCTCATAATAACCAGGCTCGCGGATTTCTATCTGTTTGATTTGCTGATTACATTGAGAAACAAAGATATAAATCTTGGATGTATTTTCCTTGATTGAGTCTGACTGTCTAGTAGATTATCTTGGAAATATATTGGAGTTAGTCCATTCAGATTGCCTAAACGAAATATTGGGTGTGGTTGTTAGACCCCCGCTTTTTCAGCAATCTTTTATTCTTCTTCTTTTTTAATCTTCATAGCCTCATCTAGCATATTTGGTTCCTCTGGACAGTTGGGATCTTGACATTGCAAATACCTGAGCTTTTTCGGTTGTGATTCAATCACCATTCTGATGCGTGAACAAACTTCCCGCGGACACTTTGAATACATCCAAGGGCATTGCATAATACTATGGTTATCCATGAAACATAATGGACAAACCTTTTTTGCTTCGACACATAATATTTGCTTCGCTTTTCCTTTCGAAAACATGGTGGATATTGTTGGCTTAAGAAAGAAATCTGTTGGTTTGCTTAAGAATAAAACCCAGTGTTGTATTTATAACAAAAAAAAGGTGTTGGTAATTCAAACGGGATGTTGTAGTAAAGCCGCGCGGTTGTACTACAAACGCTAACGGCTAAATTTCCAACGACTCGATTTTCTTTCGCGCCCTATAAATTCCATTCTTCCCGTCTCCAAATTCACATATTCTTCTTCTTCTTCTTTCTTTCTAAAACTCTTAATCTCTCTCACTCTGTAGAAATGTCTGTTAGAAATCATGGTCCCAAGTTTACTGAAGAAGAGGATTTAACTATATGCAAAGCATATTTTTTTTCCATAGGGTAATCGTTGGTATGGGCTATCAAAACAGTTCTTTTTGGGGGAACATTTTTACAATCTTCGTCTCACTTACGGGGAACTCGGGAAACCGAGATGCTCGTCGATTGTATGCTCGTTTTCAATCAATAAGGCTTACAGTCATGCAATTTTTTGCTCTGGTAAGGGAAATTGATCGAGAAAAGTTCATCGGTGTAACTGAAGCTAAAGTGATCCAAACAACTCTTGATAATTGGGAGTAACCTCACGGTAAACCTTTTCGTTATGAAGCGTGTTTCAGAATTCTAAAAGATGGCCCATCTCAAGCACATCTATACTGCACTCGGATGGCCTCTCCTGATCTTTACAATTGAAAAGCTGTTACTCTTGTTCGATGTTGGTTACATCGTATGATGAGACCAATAAACAATGACTATTTCTGGGAAAGAGTATTGGGACATTTTGTAGCATCGCGAAACGAAACCATAAGAAACAGTAAGAGCCTAGAACTAAGAATTGCATTCATCACTAAGGAAGTCAAACATTATACAAAAGCTTTGTGGATGGTTCACCGTAGCAATTATGGATTACCCAACGAAGAACTGGTGAGTATCTTACCTTTGTCCTCACTGATCAACTGCATCATAAATATCTGAACTTGTTGTTTATCTGTTTTACAGAAAACCATCGCTAAGACCAAGTTTACTGAAGAAACCGGAAGAGAGTTCAAGCATTTTGAATGCTATGAATTCTACAGAGATAATGTCGTTGTATTTTATGTAGTTTGATGCTATTGTTGTGGTTTATTAAAATGTAGTTTGATGTTATATGCAAGTTTAAATTGTAATAAATATCACTTAATCTGAAGTGGAAATCTATTTTAAAATCTAAATATTTTCATTCATTGATATTACTGCCAATTATTTTACAAGATATAAACTTAGACAATAATAAAAAGTACTAAACAACTTCAATAAAAATCAAGTACAAGCTTTGGCCTCCTGTTTATCTTCATTTGACGTATCTTCCATTCAATGCGCTCTTTGGCAGTTTCGCCTTTGTTTTTGAATTTTTTGTTGTTAACTTTCAAAACTGGAGCTCTTCTCTGCCTTTTAGCGGAACATTTTCTTGGAGCAACTTCAAAAAATTGCACTCCCCTCTTAAAATTTTCAATCTTTTCAAAACTCCCACATATCTTAGAAACAACAGCTTCAAGTTTTGCATTGCAAAAATGTGTGATCGCCTTTTCAGTCATTTCACTAACAATAAACTAAAAATTGAAATAGATTTAGAAGAGAAAATTCAAGAGAAGTGAATTTTGGTGTGAGTGAATTATTTGAAGATGATGGTAATTTATAGAGGTAAAAAAGTGAATTTTGAATTTTCAAAAAACTATCCGTTGGCGTTTTTGCTTCACATGCCAGCGTGTGTAGAAAGCACGCCGCGTTTAACCTTCAAACGCCCGGGGTTGTGGTTTCAACACCGAGTTTGTGCTACACACGCTGGCGATTGTTCTTTGACCTGGCGCTTGAAGATCAAATATTATTAAAATCAAGTAATCTTTGCTCAAATCCATCCCATACGATCCGAGAAAAGAAAGAAAAAGGTGATGGGTTTCTCGTGGGGGTGTGATAGAATCAAATCCTGTCATGGGAACACAAGGCTGTGACAGTGAAGCGTGAACTTCTGTCATGGGATTGGAAACACTGGTCACTGAGAATTAGGATCTTAATAGAATTATATTTTAGTCTTTCGATTTAGTTAGGATTCCTTGAAAGGTTTTTCTTGTCAGAGGCCTTTAATCCATTAAATAGTCTAATAACTTTAGGATTAAGATTAAAAGTTTTATTAGGTTTGCTTTCTTGGTCTAAATATAAGAGCTTGTCAGGTCCAACTCTCAATATACATAAATCTTAAGTTTATTCGTTATTTTTTATTGTCTTTTGTGTGCTTTATTGCTTTTGCTGGCCGTGATAATAATTCAGTTCCTATCATTGGTATTAGAGCCGTTTCGCTCCTTATATGACCAAAACTTGAGAACAAAAAAGAAAAATCATAAAGCAATTGACAATGTGTTACTGCCATGGCTACATCAAGCAATCGTTTGGCTATAACAGTTGGAGAAGTTATTGGAAAAAGACTTGGCATCAAATATGGAGCTCATAACACGCCTAAGAATGATGGAAAGGTAAATTTTCAGCGATTTGAAGGTATGGATTCAGAAGGATGATTATATCGCGATGAATTGTACTTTCAATTTTATGAAATACCTCCAGCAAAGCAGGTGCAATTGGTGGGTCTTAACCTTGATGGGAAGGCATTACAATGGTGTAAGTGGATGGAAATATATCACCTAACCCTAACTGGAAAGGCTTCTCTGCATCTTTAAAAAAAAGATTCGGACGCACAAAATTTGACGACCCAGCTGCGACCTTAGCCAAGATCATTCAGACTAATTTTAGTTCCATTATAGATTATCAAGAGTACTTCGAACGACTATCTAACCAGGTAAGTGATCTGCCAGAAAACTTTTTAGTAAGTTGTTATGTTAGTGGGTTGAAACTTGGAGTTCGATTGGAAGTGCAAGCAATAAATCCAGAATCCTTAGTCGGACTATAAAGTTGGCTCGGTTACAAGGTGAAAAGGTTAACTTACGAAGAAAATTTATAAAAATAGAAAACTTTCTTATTCTAAAATAATTCCACTTCTCCGCATATATATATATATAAGTGATGAAGAGAGAAATGAATAACACTCTTGTGAGCTGGAAATCTATCAATAATGGAGCTTGCTCCTTCTTTTCTTTTCTTTCTTTCTTTCTTTCTTTAATAGAAACTTTCTTCCCTAAGTTTTCGTAGCAAACAATTTTTCAACAGCATTACCACCCAAGGATAAACGAAACAAACACATAAACCAAGTTCAGCAGCATTACCCCCAAAGGATAAACGAACGAAACAAACACATAAACCAAGCCAAGGTTCCTCCTTGCGTACATTCATTTTCTTTTTAATAAACAACATGCACACATTCCTCCAAGTCGAAGAGGATATTTTCAAAACATGAACCCACCAAAAGTGTACCCTATCTTTTCTCCCGACTAGTGAAAAGAAAATGACCTTTTAACATCATTTTTGTCTTTGGTTTCTTCATACATCTTTCTCAAAACTTCGTTATGGCACTTAATTTCATTGAATCATTACAGGACAACATTAAAGTTAGTCGTTACTTAGTATCCAAATTGCAACTAAATTGGTCCCACTAAACAAGACCTCATGTTCTTGTTAATTAGTTTCTTCCTCCATTTGATAACCATCCTTGTTCACCAGCAGCCACAACCACTAGGTAAACCTAAAAAACTCTGTATAATTGATTGATTTTTGCTTTTTAGCACTTTAACAGTTTATAAGTCAAAAATCAAATCAAAATCGTCAAAAGTCCTCATCAATTTTGTGGGTTACACCAAGAAATGGTCAGTGCTACAATCCAATAAGTCGAGAAAAAGCTTGTGCTAGCTGGTATAATCTCTCTATCATGGGCTAGTTTCGGAAACAGATACTATTGGCCCATAATTGTGAGCTCTGTCTTCCACTGTAGAGTGTTGGCCCCACCTGCCGATGGAGGCTTAATCTGGCTGTGTGGGAAAGTTATAGCACTCCAGTGGGATTCTTTAAGATAGTCTCACAGATTTCATACAAGTGGAAATGATTATGGAAGGATAAAATAAAACTACGTGCGACGAATAACAAGTTGCAAATCATTAATTAGTCGAGAGAGATTGGGTTTTGAGACCATTAATTATGTAACGAAAATGTGGGCTTGAAGCAATGAGATGCCATGATTCTTACTGTGTGGTTGAGGAATGAAATGATTGATGAGCTAAAGTCAGTCGAGCATTTTGTGCGCTTTTTCTCTTTTGTTTTATGTCTTGTGAGTTATTTCGTACCAGCCAGTAAAATTGACTTCTTTTTGAAGGTAGGTTGTTGAACTGTTGATCTTTTTCTTTGTTTTATTGATAGCACACCAAAGTAAACTTGAACCACACACAAAGGTAGAAAAATGCACTCAGGAAGAAAACACTCCAAATTTTACACACACACTCACACTCAAACTTGAACTAAAACTTAAAAACTTCAAAGGAAAAACTTGCTCCTCTCCTTCACAAATATGAAGTATTTATAGAGGAGGAGAAACAACAAGATAAGATTTCTTCGAGTAAGAATCTTATCACAAAATTACAACATCCGATAATAGAAGAATACGTGGTAGAGAATCCAAGATAAGGATAACCCAATCTTTTTGCTTTTCGAAAAGCAAATACGTGTCCAAACAAAGTGGCAGACAAAGACCTAGAAAACGATGCCCAAAGATTCCCTTCTAGAAAAGCGTATACGTGTCCTTGAAAAATAGTGGAGTCGAACAGAGCTTTATCTTTAGAGAAAGACTTGAAAAATCCTTTTAGGAAATTAATCCATAGCAATCGTCTTCATTAGCATTTAAGTCTTCTGAACCATCTTCTGACTTGACCACATCTTCGTCCATAGAATTAGAAGAAGGTTGAGAGCTGATCTCTTCACTGTCCAAGATTTTTAAATTTTGTTTCCTGAAATCTTCCTTAGATAGGTTTCCATGTTGCTGTTTTAATGCCAGAATATGTGTAGAAAAATCCTTGGGTGAGACTGAAGAAGAGGCTGACACCAATAATTGAGGTGCCACAAATTGAACCATAAAATTAGATGGCTGAAGATGGGAAGCATTATACCTATCCCACCATT